>JAHWFP010036787.1:0-11444 GCA_023313725.1 Lithobius niger
AGACCTTATTGTGTGCACCATTATTTGTAATATGTTCGGCAAGAGAGTTGACGTGGCCAAAAGAAGCAAACGATTACTGTGTGCATGCTTCATCACTTCGTTTGGATCAGTGTGACAGAAGTGAACACAAGGATTGCTACTTGCTTTTGAGCCATACTGAACTCACTATCAACCAAACGGTTCGGAGATAACAAAGGCTATTCTAAATTTATCAATGAGTGTTGCAAATAACTTGCCATCTTAGTCCTTAAAGAAATGTACCACGACAACCTGAATTAGTACAACAGGCAGATTTGGACAATTAGGCTACATTAATGGCGTATCGTAATTAGTAAGCTAGTTACGAAACGCCATTGATAAAGCTAATTGTCCAAATCGGCCTATTGTGCCAATTCAGGTAGTATTTTATGCTGTGTAATTCCTTTGCAATTAAAGAATTCCACAAAACATCTTCTTTTCAGATTCTTCTGGAAGGGAAGAAAGCAGTTGGAGTTCAGTACATAAAAAATGGCATAACCTGTGAAGCAAAAGCAAAGAAAGAAGTTATCATTTCCGGTGGCGTAATCAACAGTCCACAGTTGCTTATGTTATCAGGGATTGGTCCAGAAGAACACCTTAAGGAGAAAGGGGTAAGGCGTCTCTTGAACTTGCTAAACAAATAGCAACCTTTCGATTGTTACACAAAAAAGTCTGAATGAATATAAATTTGATATGCTTTCCGTGAATTGGAATTTTAGACGAGCTGCTCACAAAATAATGTCGTTAACGGCCAGTTTGCAACCAATATGTCGTGACCAGTTTATGACTAATTGTGATTCTCAAGGTGTTCAAGTGCGATCAATTCGTCACCAACTAAGCAAATAATAATCATCAGAAGGAATTAACGCCGGTCTCCAACTGTGACCATTTATTTGCACCACAATACCTAAATAATTTTTAGGAGATTACTGGTCTTCAACAACGACGAAATATCAGACCCAAAATGGCTTCCACCAACCTTGTAGTCCTAACCTGTAGTTTTAAGTAACATTTTGTTGGTTGCCAGTTAACTTGCAGTTTGGTTTGATTTGGTTGGATAGAGTTGGGTGAATTGAACTTGTTTGGGTTAGGTTTTTGGTGTTCAGTTTGGTCGTTGGGCTGGTTTGGAGAGACTTCATTAGGGCTGGATTAGTTGGGTTACGATGTACTTGGTTTTAGGTTTGGTTGGAGTGGCTTGTGTAGAGCTGAATTTCATTAGTTTTTATTTGGTTGGTTTGGCTAACCCCGTTGGGTGGGGTTGGTTGGGGTAATGTGAATTTGGTTGGATTTGGGAAGAGTTTGGATTTGAGCTGGGTTGCATGGGTTTGGTTTGGTTGTGTTGGAGTTTTGATTCGAATGCTGCAACTAGCTTTTTCCAGGGAGAGTAGAAGACAAAATGTTGGGCCCCTCCTCAACAAGTACACAATTTTGGGGACTAAGAAGCTCCCATAACTAGGGCAAGCTTTAGTGAATTTTGTCCTTTATAGGCTACTGACTCGTTATTTACGGCCCCTACCACAAAGGAACACTTTGTACCACTCCTAATTGTAGCACTTGTATCTTGGGTACGTTGGGTTTGGTTGGTTGGGGTTCGATAGGTCAGGTTTTTGTGAGGTTAGACTCTTTTCGGCTGGTTTGGATTACGTTTGAATTGGGTTGTGTTTTGGGTAGTGTGTTAAGTTGGGTTTTATTTGGTTTATTTACCTAAATACGAACATTTAATGTGTTTTTTTAATTTCGTGCAGTGCCAAACGACTCACACACTTTTGGCTGAGTGAAGTGAGGCTTTAATACTCGGCTTGATTTGAATTTTGGGTGTCTGTTTTCACATTTGTCTGCGAGTGTGTTTATTTTTTTTTGACACACGGTAACAATTTTGCTGTAATTTGATTGAAATTTTATGATAAGGAAGATCTGGCGAAGCAAATTCACAACTTCAAAGGTGAAATTCCTATCTGAAATACTTCCAAGATATTCGGGTCTAAGGTTGATACTTTAGCCCGCTTTTTTTTTAGCCGGCTGCTAAGATTAAGCGGCAGCGATAGGCAAGCAGCAGTAAGGAACCCAATGTAAAAGGCTAGCGGTCCCGAGAATGAATCTGAATGCCTCACTTGCTACCAATGATGTAGCCTATGATAACATGAGGTGTAACTCCTCCTTATGATATATACCTTAACAACTAGATGCATCCACAAAACGAAAGAAAACAGATGGATTGCTGCATCACTTTCTAGACCGAGAAATTTTGATCTGCAAAACTCAATTATAGGCCTAGTTTACTATAGGAATATTTTTGGTAGTGACTGTCGAATGATTACACTTTCAGATTGTGGTTGTACAGAATATTCCCGGCGTGGGTAAGAATCTACATGATCATTTGGACCTTATTCTCTCCTTCCCAATCGCACTAAATGTCTCGATGAATGCTCAGCGAATTACGACAGATGACTTCAACCTCATTCAGTACGACCAATTTCGAACAGGCAAGTGTTTTCATTGTGTTCAAAAACAATAAATAAACTTTCTTTGTTTGCCATACATATTAACCTGATAATTTAGCATTACATTGTCCTCAATCAATGTCTCTCTGGAGGTTTTTAAGTTGCTTCTTACCGCCTGCTTGCATGACCCACTACGCATGCGTAGCCCTCGCTACATAAGCGAGAACGTGGTCGGTCTCGGCATTCATTTTCCTCCCGCGTCACCTCATCTCCCGCTTTTCGTACAGGAATTTGGATTTTTCTTTTCGCGCATCTCCCCACGATGGAAGCCGCCCTTTCGCTCATCCTTTCGAACTCGGATGCTGTGCTCTCTTCGGCTGCTACCCCAACCGTCTGCGACGAGCGCTGCGCGACCGGCTTAGACCTTACGTTCATGTCGTCAACAACGGAGAGGATTCTCCTTTGCAAGACGGCCAACGTATCACACCGCCTCCCAATCTTTCGGCCTTGGATGAAGACTTACGACAGGCTAAAGTGCTATTCCGAAATGCCAAACGGAAACTCCGGCAAGCCTCTTCCCAAGCGGGCCTTTCCGCCACCAACTCTCCGCTCGATCTCTCGTCTAGATCATCACGCTGAGAACACAGCGTAACTCGTAACGAAGCCCACAACCCTGTTGACTCTTTCTGCATCCTGTATAGTATTTAATTGAAATTAAATCGGAAACAGACTAAAACCGAAATGGCTGACTCCATTTTGTTTCTTCATTAATAGTCATCACGAGACTCAAGATATTTGCGAAACAAGATTTGGGATATTTAAAAATGAGTACAGGATTGGAATTATCTTACCATTGATATATTACAAAGAGAGAAAATATAAGCAAAAGAGAGAAAAAACTGCAAGCTTTGCGATATGTCACACACGAAACCTCTGGTTTGATAACTGTGATTCAGTTAAATTAGTTTAAAGACTTGTTTTTTTTCCCCTTATAGGTCCATACACCGTTCCCGTTGGCAATGAAGTTATTGCTTTTGTTAGTACACCACTGAACCCCCACAAGAATATAGACTGGCCAGATTTGGAACTCTACTTTGCATCTGACCATGGAACAAGACTTATACAGCAGTATCTGAATCCAGTAAGTTCCTGTATCTGTAAAACTAGTAACACCTTGACTTTGTAATCTTTACTAAAATATCGACTTATAGGTTTTTAATGCAAATTCGTTTTATATTTAAATCCGTACGAATTAGTATGTGATCTGCATGCTATTCTGTGAACCGTTTGCTGAACGGTGGTAGCCTCCTACCTTCACAATGATTACCGTATGGTAGCAGTATTATTTCAATCAGAACAAATAAATTTCTTTAATATGCAATTTGTAACCTAACCTTTATTCCTGTTTGTGATTGTTTCGAAAAACCCACAATCCGTTCCTACGTGCTACGCAGCATACCTTTCCCCGGAAAAATGGCAGTTTTCAATTTCCTGCGTGGTTTTGGTGTGAATGCTACACTTTGCTAGCGTATTTACATTAAAAAGACAAAAGATGTCTGTGCACTAAGCCTAATAGTGACCGAATTGTATTTTCAAAGCAAGAGTAGTCCTATTGCAACACGTGTTTTATTATTTCGTCTCAAGAACTAATTTTTATATTCTTTGAAATATGTGCTCTCAGCTGAACTTAAGAAAAGCAACTTTAAATATACTCTAAAATTAAGTCACGCTAAGAAGGTCAGCTAATGATCGTTCGAAGCGATGGAAGGCAGTGACACCACTATTAGGAGTGTGGTTATCATTAGAACTTATTTACTTGCAATGGGAGAACCAAAATTTCCCGATCTATCGTGAAATATCGTACTTTACGTAGTTTTCATACCGTAGTGCACACTTATTTGAAATATAAAGCACAATACATAATTAGTTTGCGAAATGCGAGACGTTTCAGTGTGAATGACATACCAGTTTAGGAATTATTTTTTTATCGTATGGAGTTGCTCTTTAATAGTGAGTAATTTAATGCGAGAAAAAACACGCAAAAGGATAACGAAGGGCACACGTGGTACATAGCCTAAGGAAACATTTTCACAATGGAATTTTTCTTCAATTACTGTATTTTAGCAATGCATCTTCTATCACTAAAATGATACAAGCAACACCTTACTAAAAAAACATATGTAATATGCCTTATGTGTTTTCTGACCAAGTGCACATATTGCATCCCGAAAGATCGACTATCCTATGTATATTCTTAAAAAAGACACAGGGTGGGAACCAAGACCACTGCATGAAGTAAAATATTCCAACCCTTAGCAATTCGAATATTTACAGCAATTCCTTCTAACGTTTTTTTAGAACAAGTTTAGGAGGTCATCTCTCGTGCGGTCATATCCTCTAACTGAGAAGAATCCATTACAGTCTATGCCAGTGAGATTAAATAGAACTGAATACTTCAAGTTTAGAACCTTCTTAATTCGAGAGTCTGAATGTGTTATTTTTAAAATACTGCTGAACCTACACTACATGGTCAATATCCTTAACGAACTGTGGTGACCATATCCACAATCTATCGCTGAAGTAGCCTTACACTAGGCCGTTATTTCAGTTATTAATTCTACAGTTACTCCGCCAAGAGAGAGAGAGAGGGGGGTGGCAGGATAAATTAGTTTTTTTTTCGTAAGTTTTCATAAAGTATGGTACTGTAGAATTGGGGAAAGACTGATTCTACAAGGTGTCCGATCATCGTCACATATTCTCTAGATGTTGTACGTTAATTTTGTATGAATATCACTGCATAGATTTTTTTCACTAGCCTGTAAAATATTTGACAGCCTGAACATCTTGAACAGCGGAATTTGGGAATGACGGCATTCTGCAAGTAGTATGATCACTGCCACCTGTTCTAGATGTTGCACCTGAATGTATTGTGAATGTCCCTGACCAGACATTTCACGGGCCTGTAAAATCAGTTTTTATACATTTTCATGAACTACGAAGCAATGCAGAATTTGGGAGTGACGGCATTCTGTACAGGGTCCGTTCTTCATCACCCGTTTTTGTTTTACATGAGCATGTCAAAATTAGTTTTTTTAATACAGTTTTATAAACTATATGGTACTGCTGAATTCTGGAATGACTGCATTCTATCAAGGCCTCCGATCATGGCGACGTGTTCTACATGTTGATTATTTGTGAAAACCCCTGTAACAATTTTTTTATGGGCCTGCCAAATTTAGTTTTTTTTTAATACATTTTCACGAAGTATATGGCACTACAGAATATGGGTATGGCTGCATTCTGCAAGAACTCCGATCGACGTTATGCCTTCAATAAGTTGCGCGTTAACTTTTTTTTATGAATATTGAAATTACGACTAGTTCAGAACTTAATGTTGAATAATACCATGTAAAAAATGTCAAGGTAGCTGGCAAAGAAACTGAATATGTGTAAGTGTCGCGGTGATCTTGTGATTATAATTTTGGACGATTTTGACTATTCTCTAAATTTGAAGCAACAAATTGTTGGGTTCATAAACTGCATGGTTAATATAGGTATAAACACAATGGTGCCTCATTGTGAACAGCTGAAGATAACAAGGATAAGCAGCAATGACGAAGTAATTCACATTTCATGACGAGTCAGGGAATTGCACCATGGTGTTTGGATTGGGCCGCTAATACACAAATGGGATAATGCACTGGAGGACGAATTCAAAGACCGGGGTTCAATTTTCTAACTTTAGATTGAACACTATCAAGATCGATACTACCGGATCACTGCTAACTTGCCGTATGATCCAATTCAAAGGTCCCGGTTCAATTACTGGACTTTGGATTGTACCCTATCAAGATTAATGCTAAGTTGCCACATGACTCAATCCAAAGACCCGTGTTCAATTCCCGGACTTTGGATTGAACGCTATCAAAATCGATACTATCGAAATCGCGGTTAATTTGCTATGTGACCCAATTCTAAGACATGGATTCAATTTCCGGACTTTTGATTAAACACTATCAAGATCGATACTATCAAGGACGATACTATCAAGATCGGCGTTAATTGCCGTATGACCCACTCCAAAAATCTCGGTTCAGTTCCCGGACTTTGCACTGACCGCGATCGATACTATCAAGATCACTGCTAACTTGCCGTATGACTCAATCCAAAGACTCGGGTTCAATTCACGGACTGGGGCTCAGATATGATTTATGACGCTATTATTGCTGCTCACTTGTTATCTTTATCTATTCAGGATGGTGGCACTATTGTATTTCTGCATGAACCACTCATATTTACAGCTCCTTCTGGCCTGTAAGGCTTCTCCAGTGCCCTCTCTGCAAAAATCATGCAAACTATTGGATTATGATAAACTACGTTCCATACTGCACAATGTTGACTGGACATCTGCTATCGGAGAAGCATTGGATGGTCATATTTACCTTAAACGACTGTGTCCAACGTACCTGCAAATGGGTTCTTCCAAAAACAAGTGTTGGTTTTCGTGCTAAACCAGTTTCAAAAAGTCTTAACAGGTTATTAGCAAAAAAGGAAGTAGTTGTGGAAACTTTTTAAGAAGCATCCTACGGTACAAAATAGGGTCAAATACAAGGAATGCCAGTTGGCATATGCAAACCTGGCACGTAAATTTGAGCGTGATATTGAACGTGATGTAATAAATGAGGGCACCATGGCCGTACTTTTTAGATTTGTAAAGAGCAAAACTGGATGTTCTCGAACCACTCCCCCTTTGGGCCAGGATGGCAAGATTATCTTGGAAAATTTTGCCAAGGGCAACATTTTAAATAATGCTTTTGTTGGAAATTTTGTGACCGACAACCTGCTGATTCCACAAATCGCTGGTGTCCCTACAACTACTGAGTGCTACTGTTCTGCCTTCCCATCTGAAACTGTCTTGCATGCACTATCATCCTTGAAACCGAGTCGGAGTGTTGGACAAGATGGTTCTTCCTTTTTTTTTTTATCGTGAGATTAAATCTGAAATTTGCTAGTCACTTTCCATGATTTTTGAGTTATCCATGAAGACTGATAGATGCATCTGACGCAGTGAACTATCGACCTATTGCATTTAGGGTATGGAAGGCATAGTCCGTACACAAATGTTTTCTTTAAAAAAAATCGGTTAAAAATCTTGGTGTATGGTTCTCGTCAGATCTGAAAGTCAGGACTCATTGTGACCATGTAGAAGGATGGCAAACCAACGTGCATCTTGGAATAAAAAAGTATTCACCTCTGGAGATGTGGACACACTGGTGTGGGCCTTCAAGGTATATATGAGACCCATCCTTGAGTACGCAAGCCCAGTTTGGTCTCCACATTTGATGGACGATATAAACCATTTAGAATCTGTACAGCGGCATTTCACCATGTTGCTACGGAGTCTCAGGAATATTTCTTATGCCAACCGGCTTACATTAACTAAATTAGACTCTCTTGAACTGCGCCGTCTAAAGGCTGATCTATATTTAACTTACTCCTTACTCCATGGTGCTGTTGATTTTGACTATTGTAGGTTTTTTGAACTCCGAGTAGATAAACGCAGTCGTGTCCACGCTTGGAAGCTTGTAGTTGGAACTTTTAATAGTGACTGCCGGAAATATTTCTTTTCTAATCGTGTTGTTAGAGTGTGGAACAACCTGCCTGGCGAGTTGGTAAAAGTTGTTTCTTTGAATTCTTCCGAGGCCAAATTACGTGCTGTGGACTTAAAATATTATTTGTCTGGCTGTGTTTAAATTTTTTTTATTGTTATATAATTATGTTATATCATTTATTTTAAATCGCTTATCACTCTTTTGATTCTTATTACACGTTTTCCTCTAAGAAACCTTTTGGTCACTTATCAACGATGTTTTTTAGTACATTACTGCACGCTTCCAAACTTAACCTACGATTTTATTTTTTTTTATTATTGTGATTTTTAATACCTCTCTTTGGGATTATTTTTACGTACTTACAGTAGTTGACATAGAGCCTCTGGCTCCGTACATACCACTCATTTATTTCTTATTGTTCCCACTTTTATATTTTTTACTGTTCGTCAAAATTGACTTGGGCCTCTGGCTGTGTGACCTTGTGGTGCCCAGTTCTTTTTTTCGTGCATCCTAAATGCTGCCCCATGCCCCTCCCCCTTTTTTAAGCTGAATTTGAACTACTCTTTTGGGTCCTTTTCAGACCTGTGTGCTCCAGCACCGAGCATTTTATTATTATTTATTATTATTCTTTAGTTTCTTTAATGGCTTAATTTTTTTTTTCATTTTAGGAACTTGGAGCTGTGATGCCTCCTAATGACGCAGACTATTTCACTATTACAAGCATTTCGCACCACCCCAAGAGCAGAGGAACACTTACACTTAAATCGAATAATCCCAATGATCACCCCATCATAGACCCACAGTTCTTCGCTGATAAAAATGATCTCAAAGTTATGGCAGAAGGTAATATTTTGTATTCGACTTAGCACCAAGGAATTCTTTTGGGGAGATAGCAAGCACCTTATCATTTTGTTGGTGTTTTGGTACGTTTATGTTTGCACTTATTAGTACCCATTCAATCCAATCTCATTGAAAACTAGATTCCCGTTACTTACTTATAAGACTTATGTATTTTCACAAGCTGATTTGTAATTGATTGTTTACATTACACACATGTATATACTGGCTGGGGTTATTGTTTGGTGGTATAACATCAAAGAAGATATACCGTTACTGTTGCAAATTGAAGATAACGATACTACTGTTAGGAAAGAGCGCGAATAGTTCGTGTCCTTGCTTGAACAACAACGACAAGTGTTAGCACGTGACGATTGTTGGCCACGTGCTTTGGTCTTCGGTAACGAGTTATGGCAGGCGTCGGACGTGTCCGAACTTAGCTGTTAGGATAGCTAGGGCCTGTGCTCCTATTAGTTAGGAATTTACCGCTGATTGCTGAAACGTTTTGGGCTGGCCAGCCGACGCGTGTCTACATGGGTCCAGAGTGTCGGTATAGGTCGGCAGCTTCGTCCATGAACACCACGGGAGTTCCACTGTCTACTCCGCTATGTTAAATATAGTAGTACAACGTGTGTCGTTTTTCCTGTACGTAGTGCTAAGCGCCGTTAGTCCCTGCTAGACGTAAGGATAGCTATATTTCCCCATACTGGCTGGGGTTATTGTTTGGTGGTATAACATCAAAGAAGATGTACCGTTACTGTTGCAAATTGAACTTAACGATACTACGAGGCCATAAAAGCCTTTTGTGCATTATTCGAGTTGTAATTTATGTATTCTGCTACAAATAAATTCTTAACTACAACTCCAGTTACGGCTTGAGTGCTAAATGCATTAACGTTAATTGAACATTTTATAAGTTAAACATTTAGAAAAATCACGAATTTTCTGTCAGAGTTCTGACTCCAGCGAAAAGATAAATACTGCTGTACTGAATCCAGATATATTCAAAATCCACAGCTTTAGATACCTTTTCTCCACTCGTAGCAATGTGGCAATGGTAATGAGTTTAGTATTGTTAAGTGGAATTACATAAATCTACGTATTTTAATAATCCTTGCAGTACGTACGCAACTTATGCTTATAAATTATTGCATTTGATCATTACATTCTAATTTTTATTCCAATACGTGTAATAAATTGTGCAAGTTTTTACAGAATTTGTGTGTACAAGCAAAACGGCCAATTCCACTAAACTCTCTTCGAAACGAAGGTTCAATACGCCTTTACCGGAAGCGATGTAGTCATTTGCGATAATACCTGCAAAACGTTTAAAATCAAAATAAATTACTCTAAAGCAATTCTGACCACAAAAAATCTCTACACATTTTATAGACTACAATAGCACACGGAAATCCAACAATTTTCCTTAAAGGCATACAAATCCCTCTGTCCTGGCTACTTTACCTATACGTCAACTGCGTTAAAATATAGTTCATACGACCGCATCGCGCATTGCCCCGGAAGCAATGGCCAACGGCTTGCCAGCGGTGTGGCGGGAATTGAGGATTAAACGGACCGTTTGGTCTAAAACAAGCCTAATAACATTCGCGCACCAGACTTCGGTGTCGTACCCGTAGACCAGCAAATGAAAGGTAAATCGGTTTATATAAAACTATTTCAGGTAGTGTATCGAGAGAAACTGTTAAAATATACCGAATGGAGTTATGTACCTTTAAGAAACACTTTTAATGCATACCTTATCCTAATGGCAAAATGAAGAAAAGTCAACTCGTTGATGTTAGACTCGGGTCAATTACAGAATGACCTGATGTAATCATCGAATGTTTAAGTCGTGACCACGCTCGCCAGTCTGAGGTGCATGTACGGTGACACTCGAGCCATTCATTACCCATTACCACGGCCCACACGAGGCGGCAGCAGGAAGTTGCACATTATAATCAATATATTACATTATAATCAGCTACTGGGAAGTCGCACAAATAGCTCAGTGGATATTTTTTTTATTTAACTTTACAGGACGGCTGTCCGTTTTCCAGCAAACCTCCAGCATTCCTTTGCCTCTGCCGACACTTTATTAACAGTAGGAGGTTGTTTATTTGCATGCATGTCTACAATAATACGTCTTATTATTGACGTGTCGAAAGAATTGGGCTGCGAAATGGGTGATAGACGCGTCCGTTTTTTTTCCCGGCGTCTGTACATCACTTGCCGAGAAAACCTACAGGCTTAATGCCTCGTACATGAGACCAGAGCAAAACCTCACGACGCTCGAGCAGCAGCCACTGCACAGTTTCTGGCTCGTGTATTTAGTTCTAAACTCTGCACATTCATTACCCTACATTCCAAATACCTTAGGACGTTTTAAACTATCTCCGGAGCTTGACTGTGTTAAGTTTCACCGCGCTTCCCTAACGCAGTTGCATTCGGTTGCATTCAGTTGCATTTGCATGTCTGGTCTCGATTGAACTCTCTGTCTGCAAGGTGCACCTATCCTACTGGCAAACACGGGCGATAT
>JAHWFP010036789.1:0-16367 GCA_023313725.1 Lithobius niger
TCCAGAGCTCTCCATTGTTGCCGCCTGACCGTTCACAAGCATCTAGTTGTGTCTTTAATGGTGAGATTTGCGTTGATGATCATCATTGCCGAGCCATTCGTATCTGGAAGACGAAGTCCAAGTTACATGGACGTGGTAAGAACTCTATTAGACTTATTAAACTCTAAATTTTGAACGTAGATTGTTTATATCTTCAACTCAGCGTGTATAAATTTCAATCCAACAGTAATTGTTGTACTGGAGTGTGGATTACCTTTAAAATTAGTTAAACGAGGCAGGCAGTCTAGTAAAGAGTGGTCTTGTGAGATTGTAAGGTAACCTGAGAACGACAAAACAAATACCGTAAATGGGCTCGAACCCAATACCTCCTGTTTTTATACGAGAGCCCACAGTGAACCCCTAGTGAACATTTGACTTTTTCCAACTATAGCTTGCAGAATTTGAATCAAACTCAAGACCATTTTCTTCTTCTCGGTAGTGTATCTTATATTCTGAAAATGTTTGCCTTTAATACGTATCATTTGCTTCGTTTAACCATTTATAATAATACTAGCATCGTACCCGGCTTCGCCCGGGGATTTGTTTGATCCGTGCTTGTTTCCCAGTATTTGCTCGGTGCTGCCTTATCGTTCACTGCAATAGTAAATTTTTCTTTGTGTAACACTCCCCTTTTCCGTCACTCCTCTCCCTCCGCAAAGCAATATCGTAATCAGATAGTGGCTTTAACATAAGCACTGCCCCACCAACGGGCATTCCCCGTTCAGGCCCTTCCCCACTCCCATTATCGTGCGAAAAATAACTGTCCTTCGTCCATGACGTCATTTAAGACATGCCTTTGCGATGACCGCGCAGATGATTGGCAAATTGTTAGTCGTGGTAACAACGTGCCAATTTCAACTTCTTTTCAGGGCAACAACGTCTCAGTTTCACCTTGAAGCCAAAGAATTGACACACTCGCACGTTTTCATTGTTCCCCTTCCAGGGGTCGTCGTTGCGGTTGCTTCATTTCGGCTATGAGACTTTGGTTTATAATGTAAGATATAATAATCAGGATTTGACCACATACTAATGAAAGTCAGCTAGTTGGAAGGGTTGAGGCCACTTATACCACTCTCCCAGTTACAAAATTAGTTAAGCAAAAACCTATTTTGGTCTACTTTGCTTGCGTGAGTTTACTGCGTTTGCCAAAACAGTTTCCTCACTGAGTGAAAGGAACCACTCGAACAGCATAGAAAAATTAACTGCAATTTAAGTGCAAAGATTGTGGGAGCAACTTGACTTTATGGCCCAGAGTAATGTCAACAAGACTAAAATCTGAAAACCGTCACTGAACATGCAAGTAACCGTGGAGATTCTTGAACGTTCAACCTGCGCAGTTCCAAGGTTTCAAGAGCTAGCCTACTTAGACGCTCTGATGCAGGGATGTTTCGAAAACCCAGCAGTCTCTTAGAAAACTTACGCTGTACCTACTCTACCAAGTGCACATCCTTAAGCAGTGACAGAGACTACACAGGGATGGCACACTCCAACTGGGGTCGCACAAAAACTTTAAAAGCCCAAACGTTGTTCATAATGTGTCGCAAAGTAAAGCAACGGTTTACAATTGATAACTGACAAAAAAGCTTGTGCCACAATTTTCCGACAATGTAGGGAGGGTTTGAGGTCAGTGGTGAACCACACACCAACATCACGTATCTCAAAAATCAGATCGATAAAATTGCACAAAAATTACGAAAACTTACGCCTAGTCTCTGTCACATCAGACACCTTCTTAAAATAAAATGCAAAAAAATTATTTATTATTCTTTGTTTGAGAGCTTGATTATGTATGGTATTGAAATGTATGGATTTGCCGCCACCTGTCACAGACTGCAAAAACTGCGAAACCGAATCATACAAATTCTTTTAAACGAATATGGAAATTTTAAATCAAACATACAGGAAAACAAAATTCCCCAAATTAAATAACTTAGAGATTTCGTTGTTGTTCTAAAAAAGTATTTTAATTGCGAACCCAACTTGATCTCAAATCAAAGAATAACTATTTCAGGAAAACCATATACCTAAATATGTAGTGCCCTTTATCAAGAATCCGAATATGGCAAACGAACAAACGAAAATAGAATGCCAACTATCTTTGTTGAAATCCCTATTAAACTGCTCCAAATAGGTGGGATAAAGAGATAAAAAAAAAACTTCTAGCGTACTACTTGGATAATCAAGAAATCGACTTAGCAATGCCCAGATTGACCTACGGACTGAATTAATAAAATATAAATATAAAAAAGTAAATGTGTAATTAAACATTTAGTGATGATTTTTATTTTTGTATGTAAACTGTTAAATTGTGTTTATTTTTATGTGTGATGCCTCCTATGTGTTTATGTTCATAACAGTACTTGTCTAAAAATGTTGTGTTCAGTATTACTTTTATAATTCATATCATTATATGATCATTATAATTCTATTGTATCTGCCTTATACGGCACATACAAGTTCACCATGAAGTTCGAGCTATCGTTATAATTAAACTAATTTCATTGTGCAACGGAGTTACCCCCAGAAAATAGCTCGATGCATTTACAATATTACCGTGACTTGGATTCGGAGATAGGAAGTTGCCAAAGTGTAGACCAATCCGATTAGTCGGCAATATTATCAAAAAGAAGCTGTAAAGCTTCTGCATCGAACAACCGCCGACCGAAGTTTAAGATCGCCCGCAAATCTGTATAGACTGGAACTACCATTAATGCAGTATAAGTCATTGAGGAAGATTACAGTAAGCAGGGGGACGAGAAAACCGAGCCCTGCGGAAGCCCACTGATGTAATTAGAGGAGGATGAACAAACTCCCTCAGCATTACCTTCTGGGAGCGATCGCAGATGATGGACTTAAGCCAGTTCAAGAACAATCCCCAAAACCGATCTGTTCAAGTTTAAATAAAAGTTTCCTGTGTACCACCCCACAACGTAAATAAGATCAGAACGTTAGCCACGCTGATCTATTCATCAAGTGCCGAAAGTGCCTGAGGATTAATTGACTCCATGATTTTGTCGGCAGATATATCTTAGGTCTTTTATTTCTTCCTCACTAGAGGCTTCCTCCTACGACCAAAGGAATTTGAGATCGAATCTACCACTCTTGGTGTTATAGTTATGCAATATAGTTTAAACAATTACCTAATATGATTGTCGTGACCCAGAGAACTAAGGAAAAGTAAAGCTGACAAAGAATAAAGCATTTTCGAAAAAAATTCCTATTAATAACGATATACTACCACAGTTCTCCACGAGATGCAATACAAGGTTCTATAACATCACTTTTACATCAAAAACTCTAATCGATGTGCTTGCTTCGTTAAAAAAGTCATTCCCATGGCTGAGTTGGCTGTATTTTGTAAAGAATTTGCTTGTGAATTAAGTATTCCCCTCTTCAAAATTTTTAGCACATCTATAAATAGTGGAGTATAATTCCTGGTTATTGGAAAAATAGCTAATGTTTCACAAATTTACAATAATGGTAATGTCACTGTAGTACAGAATATACACCTATTTCGTTAGCCTTTGTTCCGTGCAGGGTTTTGGAGCGAATCATCTGCGTGCAGCTAACCAGTTATCTTAAAGAGTATAATTTACTCGAGCCATCTGAATTCGGTTTCAGGCTTGAAAGCTCAGCAACACTCTAGTTATTTTTATACCTTGATGACTAAACTTCAGGACTCGTGGTAGGGGGATCAATCGACGCAATAATGATTGACTATGCGAAGGCTTTTGATTCGGTGCCACATGTAAAGCTATTGAGTAAGTTGGATAGCTATGGGATACCCGATAATATGATATGCTGGAAAGCTAGCTTCTTGATTGATAGAACTCAGCAAGACTGTGTTGGCTCCATTTTCTCTGGAACGGCAAAAGTATAGAATGGTGTCCTTCTGGGCTCGATCTTAATAATAATATACAATTTATTGTGACTCTAAACACAAAAGGATAAAGAAGGAATTGGTTGTATCCACTTATACTTTACCTAATTACATAAAACTAAAATAATATCAAATGTAACAAAGCCGGTAATCCCTTTGTCCCAAATAATTATAAAATGGCATTAAAAAATAGCTTACGTATTTCGTCAGATCAACGCCCTTTAGCCTAGATTTGAAGGTTGCTAATGTAGGTGCCTGGGCAACATCCGCAGGGAGTGCATTCTACGGATCAACAACCTGATTTGAGAAAAAGAACTTACAACAATCTCGCTTAGTTTGTTTAACGACAAGTTTAAGTCGGTGACTCCTGGTGTATTCACCTTCCCTTTTTTGGAAGAAAAGGTTACTGTCAATGTTTGTAAGGCCATGCAGAATTGAGTATGTTAAGTTTAGATCCAGTCTTAGCCTTCTAATTTCAAGAGAGTCAAGATTTAAGATTTTTAAGCGGTCTGTATAGGTTTTGTACTTAAGACCTGGCAAATATTTTGTGAATCTCCTCTGGACAGACTCTATGAGATTAATATATTTTACTAGATGTGGAGACCAGATTGACAAGCATACTCTAGGATTGGTCTCACATCTTGGGCCCACTGCCTTTTATTCAGTACATAATGATGTCTAACATGTAATCTGAATGTGAAAAACCCAAATTTGCTGAGAACTTAAACGGTATCATTGGATCCATACCCATTAGATTATCATGAGTTAAGTATTACCTTAAACTTTTTTTTGGAAAACTGGTCTACTGATTGGCAACCAGCTGTTTCTGCATCAAAATGTAAAACATTTCCTATAGCCAATATAAATTGTTGGCCTATTCGTTATTTGTGTCCAGGGATCGCAAAACCTCATTTGGGCTTTCTGGGTCTCCCATCTCGCAACTTTGGGAGATGGGAGACCTTGTGTTCACACAGAAAACTAAAGGTACCTCGGACCAAAAAAGGTTGAAAAGCTCTGGTTTAAAATCGTGTGGTATAGGCTCCTCCTTTCTGCCATTTCTAATTTTACTGAATTACAATATCTGGCGTAAAGACAACTTGCCTCTCACTCTTGTTTGGCTGGGTCTTGAAGCACTTTTTTGTCATTGTCACCTCGAAAATTCTCAAGTCTTCTGTTGACTTTTCGGAGGAAATTTGTAGTCTCTGAGCAGGAGGGACCCCTCCCAAGTTCAGTTATGCTGCACCGTCTCAAAAAAAAAAAAAAAAAAAAAACAACAACACGAGGCTATAAGAGAAACTTTTACAGAATGTGTATTTAAGATGACTGTAGAATGCAACATTGACCTCATCTTGAAGATGGATTTCTTGTACAACTTCCCCTGCGATCCAATATTGATTGCTAGATTCTCAGAATTGTGTGTACACTGCTGAATTTTGATTAGTAAAAACAAACACACAGTGGCCCAGAAAATCAACTGATATAGGGCCCACTTTGGTCTTCTGTTCATTACGAGAGTGGCTTTTATCAGGCCGAGAAAGCAATTTTCGGTTATGAGTCAAGAATAAAGTTAAAAGAAAAAAGACAAACTACATAAGACGCCGCTCCAGAGAGACACAAGAGAAATAAATTTTTTCTTTCCATTTTCTTCTTCACCAGGGACCAAAAGTCAGACACGGCATGAAACATCAACGTCTTGTTACGCCATTAAAAAAATATTGCCTCTCATATATGCCAACTCATGAGGCCAGGCCAGTGAAAACAAAACGTCAGGACGCTTCAGACAGTTCACATAACCAGTGAAGTAGAAATGCCAAGAAACCAACTCTTCCCCAAAGAGCTAGACAAACGCAAGAAATCACGAGGGAATTCAAGAAGCAGTCGGCATTACAGACAAAATGAAGGGCCGCACCATTTGATGACGTTCAACGTATTTTTTAGTTTGATGGTATGTTCTCAGTTTGCAGTATCCATAATAATCGAGATGGAGGTATACAGCATTTTGAAAAAAAAATGTCAGCAGACACGGACTTCTCTTCAAGAACCTTGAATTAAAACAACCCTACATTTTCGAGGCGATCTCAGTCTGCCTCAGAGAGGCTACAGATTCAGCTAGGCAGCACATAAGCTGACAGCTGGTTATTTGACTACATTTATCTAAACACAACTAAACATCTGTCATTTTGTTTGCATACCATTGCTTAATTGACTAATTTGTATAAAAAAAATAAAGTAAAACAATTTGTTTTATGATAAATTAGGAGGTTGTAATTTTTTACGTCACGTTATAGGTATACATTGAGCAACAACACTAATTGCAAATGTAGTGCATGTCTCATTGTATGTACCTTAGTATTCCTTTCTACTCAGATGGATTGTTTTACGCTGGAAAATATTTTTGTTAAATGTCAACAACTGTCGCGTTTTGATGCAACGTGAAAGTGAAATTTTATTGAGATTGATTTAAATTTACGCTGCATGAATAGCATTACTAAGTAGACTCAGATTGGGAGGGGGGGGGGGAAATTAGTGAGTAGAAGTGAGTAGAAATTCCCACGTGAAACTCATGGCGCCCTCTGTAAACTTAAACGAAACTAACAGCAAGGAATCTAAGACACTTCATCAGGAGGTCTCAGTCACAAATTCTCCTCCCCAACCCTATAAATTCTTAATGTGATTTACAAAAAAAAATCGTTTTCTAGGAAACAATTCGTTTATCTTATTAAAATCATCCTGAAGATTCTTCTACATCTTTATAATAATCTCGAATGTCGGCTAAAAGGAAGGATAAAAGGAAAACCACTTCTCCCCTCCTCGCGCCCGCATTGAAAATGCACTCTCCCACTCTACGTGCATGGAAACAGGAGGCAGGCATGAGTGGTCGATCAACTCAACAAAAGTTTCAATCTGACAAGTCGTCGGGCCCAACAATCACTTCTCCCCTGCTCGCGCCCGCATTGTAAATGCGCTCTCCCATTCTACCTGCATGCAAAGAGGAGGCAGGCATGAGTGGTCGATCAATCTGACAAGTCGTCGGGAAGAGTGTCGGAAAAATGCGGGAAAATGTCTCGGGAAATGTGTCCGTAAACTTAATTCATGACCGGCCCCGTGCATAGCACGGTCTTCCTCTAGTTATTAATAAATTTCTACATAACAAAATGTTTTTTTTTTTTTTTTAATTTTAATTCTAGTGTTGTTATTACAGGAGCACTGTTGCCGTGGCAAGAATTTCACCAGGCAACGTACGAGTTTTGCCTGGGGAACGACTTCAAAACCTGTCCCCCCTATAAGCTGTTTTCTATTACCTTTTTCACGCGGTTTTTGTTTCCTCAGGCTGTTCTTTTTTAATCTGTTAAGCGTTTCTTTTTACGTTGAAATTTTCCGCTAATATAATGTTTCCTATAGATTCGAGTCGCACTACTGAACGCAAAACCAGCTGCGGACGGAAGTGGGTGGAGACTGCTGGCCTTCCTCTAGTTCTGAGTAAATCGGGCGCAGCTGTCATTAAATAGTAATGCATACCATAAAAGAGTTTTAGTTGGATGTTAACATTTTTCATTTCGTGTCTGAATTGCATGAATTGGTGCAATTAATTTTTTTACCCGCCGGTAATTCATTTCTATTTTCCTGAACGTTAGACTACTTTGCCCATTCTCAGTCGCCCGTCAAGTACGCCCCGAAATGTGAACATTCATAAGTTATTAATCCATTAAAATAATTACGACAATAACAGCGGAACTCTAGCCGAATGATGTTAAATTGCCTCCCTAATGTCGTAAAAAGGAATAACGTAATTATTATTCCTAAGAGTAAAATTACGTTTAATTTTCCCGCGCCGTTAACTCCTTTGTTTTCTTCTTCTCTTTGTCGGTTACTGATTAATTCGGTTTCCTTAATGAAGAAAAACACGTTAAGTAAATTGAAAGATAATGACATGTTGGGTGAAATGACATTCCGGTAAAGATTGGCCGCCATTAACCTTATCAAACAACTTGCTCCTTGAATTTTAAATAGACAGTGCTAAAGAGAATTGATCTTAAATTGCCACCATAGTGTTGCTTGCGGCAATAATGAAATTAACTTTAACTTGATAAATTAACATAACCGAGTATTGAAGCCATTACAACCATCAACAAATAAATTAGCAGGTTAAAAAAAAAATGAATAGAATCTGCTGTAGAATTCATAGACATAACCCAGCACAAGTGATGCGTTTTATTTTTGTTATTTTAACGGGCAACCAGCTAGTATAATAACAGGCGATGTTACGATCTACGGAGTGGCAGGCAAATTTATGGAAGAACTCGTTTTTGTTTTCCTGAAGATTTTGCCTCAGGTGTCATAAATTGAAAGTTTACCTTTGCGCTAAACCCTTTCACATCAGTGAGACGAACGGCAGCATGCTACCAGGTGGAAGGATTTAAAAAAAAAAACTGGCAAAGCGAGCCAGCCTAGTCGAGTGGTCACTGGTTCGAATCCCACAACCGACCAAAGTAAAAAAAAATAAAGTTCAAAACTCAGTTGACGACCTGAAAGAGAGCGCGGTTAAACGAGAGCTTTTGGTATAGGTCCACGTAATTTTCTACAAAAGTTTTCCACGTAAGTTTTCACGTAACTTGCTGTGCGGTTGAGGAAAGGTCGGCTCAGTTGCCAGAGACTCCTAAACATGCCATATTCAGATCAGTCGTTTGAATTCGCCCACATTATTTAAAAAAAAAAAAAACTAAATGCATGTCCGTATAAGACTCATTATTATTTTCTGGCAAAGCTGACGTGTTTCATTAATGTATTCGTGTGTAATTTGCACGAATGTGAGTTTGTGCAAATAATCCGTTTATTCACCTGGTTGAGGTTAGAAGATTAAGTGATGGTAAATGCAGTGGTAGCGAACCGAACACAGCCGATTTAACTTGCTTTAGATGTTTCAACATGGGGGGGGGAGGGGGAGTTAGATAAATTACTGCGTGAACCAAGTTTCAATTCATGATAGAGAAGGAGCGATACCACGACACTATAAAGTAGGATTGCCACACAGATGCACGAGCAAAGCAAAAAAATCGCTACGTTTCGTGATGTAATATGTCCCGTTATCAAGAAAACAGCAAAACCAAGCCCAAGATTTATGTTAGCAGCAAAACCAAAACATATTCATAATACACTTTGATAAGGCATCATCCTTAAAATCACCTGCTAAAAAGAAATATAACTGAACAAGCGGCTGCAGCGACTGCCTAGTCACACAGGTCTTCTGTACAGTTCCTCCACTTGCAATCTTGAGGACCACGCCTCTATCACGTACCAACAGCTTTCCCTACTATACTAATCTAAAAGCAATAACCATGACAACTGCCGGTCAAAAATGTGTTAGCTTTTAGGGCCATTTACATTTTAGGCGTGTAATGTTTAGCTCTTATGCCTAATTTTAAACAGCAGTTTTAATTCCGTAAATGCAGCTAACGGAGATTTGGATTGTATAGTAAGCATATTTATTTTTACAACACGGTGCGCCTTCGGCCACACAATTACAGTGTTACAACGTACGCGCATCAGTGGTAAGTCAGTGGTAGTAAGCCAGTGACGAGAGAGACGCTTTTGATGAAGACAACAGAGACTCGTAGCAACTTAACGTTGCCGTGGTAACATGATTTTAGGCCTAATTTTTTTAAATGCAGTTTTTATTTCGTAAGTAACAGATAGGCCTAATGGAGAATTTGGTTCGACGGTAAGCGTATTCATTCATGCAACAATGCGACGAGACTATTGTAAACGAAGCTAAAACCCATTTGTTTTTATTGCGTGTTATCTTAAGGATTTCAATTCGACGATCAAACGTTATTACTTAATTTAGTTACGTCGAAGAAGTCTGTTAGCTGTAAGGAAGAAACGATGTTTTAATTTACCATGTTATTTAACTTCTCACACTGAATCTAACGATGTAAACCGTGTTCGTATCTATCTGGTACCGTTGCGAAGTTGAAAAAAGCGATGGACGGACGGACAAAGTCGTTACAATAGTCTTCTCAGCCGGTACGGCTGTACAGAAGACTAAAATGGACCTAAGTCAACACCCAATGCATTGACTGTAGGAAAACCAATGACCTCCCTCCTGCGAATGGGACGTCCACACAACGACTTCGGGATGGGGAAGTGTTGAGATGAGCCATTTTCAGTTTTATTTCATTTTCGTGGTGATATGAAGGAATAAGTTGCCTGTTTTGTTGTTGACATAAAAGCTTAGGCTTGGTTCTCCTTATTTTGCTTGATAAAGCACATAGTCGCAATTCTGTTGCTTTGTTTGTGCAACTGTGTGGCTATAGCCTACTTCAACATCTTAAGGTGCTTTTACCTTTTTATTTCGCGACATGTACGAGATCAAATTTTTAATCATCATACAACAGAGACAGGCACACAAAAAAAAAACATGAAGAGATCTAAAGTTATTACACCGTAACTAAACGTGCGTTGGACGAAATCGTACAGCAAACTTCGCTAATCTTTCTCTGAGAAACACACCATCCTATAAGCAAAGACATGAGGGCCAGTCAATTGCTGCAGAAGAAAAATAAGGAATAGTACTGTACTTGCGACTTTCATGTGAAAATGTGAAAACACAAACGGATGGGCGAAATCAGCACTTATCATAATCCCTCCTATGTTAAAGCTGTTCTGTTTTACTGTTTTAAAGGTGCTAATACGAAATAGGCCTAGAATTAAACCGTTTGCAGCCTAATGGACTTCATTTTCTGACTCGCTTGTCTGCCAAGTGAGCTAGACTTAAACCGTCAGAGCCTAATGAAATTCTTGGTATCTGACCTACGTGTCTGGCAGGTCAGAAGAAATAATCTCTTGCTCCCTAAACATTAAGAATCCTTTGAAATAAAATCTGACATTTTCATAAGCCCCGAATTATTAAGTCTCTTCAAGTTTGTTGGAAACACAAGTTTGGTTTAGAACAACATGCGTTAAAGAAATGGTGTTCCTGTCAAGACAAGCCAAGATTTAAATCGCATCTCGAGCTTGTCGCTTCTTTACCGTTAATGAATGGTCTTGTCTAGATCTTGACGATAGACTCATCCCTCCCCCCCCCCTTTTTTTTTGTCCTAACTCGTGTATATTTTTTCAACATATTCATAGAAAAGACGAGGTTTTTGAGAACACAACAATCTATTGCCAGTGACGCTGGTATTGTCATCTTACTCAAGATGCCAAAAAAACAGCGTGAATAAAAACAGTATGTGACCGCGGTTACTGCTACCGGAAAAAAAAAACATAACGCGAACGCGTCGGTACCCTTTCCGATCAAAGGAGGACGCGGCGGAAGTAGATTCATAGCAATGCGCCTGCGCTGTAGTGTGTTCATTAACTGCAACGGGGGCATACCGACTGAGCGCTTCATCTGTATACACGAATAGTGGATATGAAAGGACGATTGTGAGCGCATTTTCACGCAATAAACTTCGACGTTAATATAGAATGCTGCACAAGTTACATCGTTCAAATTAGCAGAAGGCGATACTTCAATTCTTTCTGTAAACGTCCTTTTAGGTAACACGTCAAACCATGCAATCAATGATTTTCCTTTATTGGTTTAAAAAATGGTTGTTAGCTTTTACTTACGGAGAACGAATTAGTTGCGCTGCTGTGATGTTACTGTTTACAGCATCGTTTTCGGGTAGTTTACATAGAGCCTGCATCATTGCAAATTCATGTGACAACACAATGAAAGTTCAACAGCAATTCTATCGAAAAAAAACACTATTCAGTTGCTTACCGCGAATTAGTAGTTACATAGCTAATAACGATTGACGAACTCGGCCAAAACAAGCAATGAACCAATATGGCGGAGCTAACTTCCCGTTAACCAGCCGGGTTGCCTTGGAAACGTCAGAGAGTACGTTGATATGAGCAGACAGGCAGTTTTTTTTCCATCCGAACACTTTCTTCGCCTATGTTTAAACTAAAATTTGTAATATGAATGGTGTACCAGTGACTACGCATATCCTGACAATTGATAATAAAATCTTTTGTTTAATAATCCTCGTATTCTGATTTAAGTGGCGGAGAGCTAAGCCAATTATGTGCAGAAAAAAAATTATGCTTGTACATTGTGCATATTATGTACAATGTACAAGCATAATTTTTTTCACATTTATGTTTTATAAAATAGTTAAATAGTTAACTTTTCTTTAAATAGTAAAGGGAAAGATTGGAAGGACCAACAATAGTCATTAATTCCCACGCCCAAAGAGAATCACCATAGTACCAAGACTTTTGTTGTTGTTGTTTGTCGTGTTCCCATCCAGAATGTCATAACACATAACCGATCAACAAAAACATTGTCACTATGGGAAATAAGAGAAAAAAAGAAATTAGCAGCACAACACAAGCATCAACATGTGACACCTAGATTGAGACAACACAAGGGTTTTGTTTTCCACGGAATTTCCAGTTTGCCATTACCAGAGATCTAGGAGATTCTGTGACAAGTATCACAGATTTAGATCACCAGCCTAAACCATGCGCAATGGCTGTTTGCCGTGACGTCACCACGAGTTAGCCAATAACGAACGAGAACAAATGGTGTTTGGCCGTCTGATTGGGCTAGCCCAGTCACGTGATATGCACGTCACAGCAAACAGCCATGGCGTGTGGTATAGTTGCTAGGTGCTGGTCCTAAGTTAGCTCAAGGCATTATGACTTTCTAGGTCTAATACCAAACTACTAACTCCTGCCCACACCTGTAGACGTACTTTAATACGTCTGGACGAACAATGGTCGACCTTTGGAGATTACTCAGTGGCAACAGCTCATGTGCACAAGAGTCAACTTTGTAGGCCGTTGCTTACTGCTTCTACATGCCTAATGTCTCCCAGATAGTAGATGCGTAGGGCATGTATTGTTCGTTATAGAGTTTGGGTGAGTACTATCCAGGTGAACCCCATGTTTCCCTGCCCCCTCCTTACACTCAGAGAGAGATCTTACACTCCAGAGAAGCACAAGTCTATTTCACAAAACTTAAAAACTATACAGAGTTTTACAGTTCCTAAATTGAACATTTTTGCATGTTTCCTTAAGTGGAAATAGCATCTTCAACTTGTTAACCCATTACGGTGGGTGCACTAAGTAATCTCAGACAATTAAAAAAAAATAGTAATAGAAATTAAAAAAATTACACAAAACCTATCCAAATGCTGTGTATTCACATTACGCCGTAATCGGCTCTCTCCAGTCATAATGTGACACACGCACAAAAGATTCTGTTTACCAAAACACTAAACTGAAAAGTTTGAAACCTTCGTTCCTTTTGCACAAAACCACCAAAAGTTCTTCGTGGCACTGCCTGAGCCTGTCCCAAGTCATCACTCTTCCCAGCAAGTTTTTCTATTTTTTAAAAGTAAGAAAAATAAAAGCAGCACACCTTACAGTTTGAGTTGTTTGTCCTCCTCCATCTTGCTATCGGTCTCAGTCCCGGAGCCTTCCATGTTGAGGCATTCCTCTCCCTGTTCTACATCACCATCATTGGAATTTACCATTGGTCGTGTTGGTTGAAGGTGGTGGGGGCGCTGCTGGAGTCCCACTTGGTTGGGCCAGGCGATGGCCCGCACCATGGTGGTGCAGCAGAGGTGGATGGGGCACAATCCAAGGGACCCCCACCCCATTAGCGCCAGGTAGTCGTTGTATGGTCAGTTTACAAGGCTTTGAACGATGAGTTGTTGACCGCAGTTCCAAACCAAGGAAAACATTTGGCACCTCTTGAAGTCCCTCCATTGCGCTACATAACTAATTCAGTACAACAGATTTCGAAAAAGATGATCATTGGTGACAAGGTATAGGCCACTGATTGATTTGCCCACCGTCCGAGGACCTGCTCTGCTGGCGTAGTGCCTCACTGGATTCTGCACAGGCAATGGTAACCTCGGCGTCCATAGGTGGGGAAGCGGGCTGCATAATAATTTTTCGTAAGCAGTTCAGCAAAACTCGCTACATAGCTCTCCATGCAGCCCGACTGAGTATAGAAAAAACCATTTTAATCCGACTTGTCACCTAACCCAACCTAAACTGACCTAGCCTAACCTAATTACAACAACAACAGTTCAGCAATAACGTCAATTTACACATAATCACCACTAGTGGGTGCTAAATAACGAAGTTTTGTAGCGAGATCCGGCCTGCATATCTGAACTGCTTACGAAAAAAAAAATATGCGGGTGGGCTGAATACTAACTCAATATTCAGTTTTGCCACCTGTGAACGATTTTCGTTAGGTTAATTGATATCACGACTTCAAACTACTTCAAACTTGACGGGGATACAGCTTTTATGCATATTTTGTTTTTATTTTCTATATTATCTATGATAGTTTTAAGTCATGGTGATGACATAGCAAACAAACCGGCTGAGTCAATTTTCAATTTTGCCAACTACTCAAATTTTCAGCGCTCACATACTTCTTACCAGCCGCGTGGATGAGGAGAACTGCATGGAAGCAACTTGAAACCTTCAAAGGCAGCGGTTTAGTTACTCCCACGCTACACAGAAGTGTTGCGAATACTAATGAAAAAAATGTATTTTAAACTTTTTTCAAACTGACCGAATGATAATGATAATTAACCAGTACTCATGGAAACGGGAATTTACAGTGAAAATTTATCCGAGTATGCCAACTCGACAACTCGAATTTCCCAACTGCATGTATTTCTTGGACGGTTATTAGTGGGGAAGCTCCGGAAGCTTTGTGAGGGCACCCTGCAACGTAGCAAAACTAGAAGAACTGTTTTTGATGAATATCACCCTATCGTCTATATTACATGATGTAATGCTTCTGATTGGTCCAAACACAGTTGGAAGACTCCATCCACATGGAAATGATTGAAAGAGACGTCGGGAACAAATAAATCAAGAAAATAATACGATTGGAGGCCACGTGCTCATGTCAATCGTGACATATAACATACTAGGAATTTCTGAATGGAATATTTTTTCAATGAAATACAATATGGTAAAATTTTGTAATTATTGTATTTTTGTGTAACGGCAGCCCTTTGGCCGGGGGCCCGTGGCAATTGCCCCCTTATAAATCCGGCGCTGATCACTTTTGGTTTCCACGTTGACAATGCAATGAGGCAAACATATTGTGTGTGTCCCTGATCTTGATCTTATGTTCATAGAGTGGTGTGTAGCCTCCTTTAGACGTTAACACATGTTTGAATTAAAGACGGGAAAGCCAAAGGCTTCACAAGAAAAACTAAATACAGATGAAAACCTATTTACGTTGCCTTTTGGACTTATATGTCAGAGTGGGGACTCGAACCCAGGACCTTTGAAACCAAAGGCCGAGGTCCTATCGCTGAGCCATACTGACACGGCCAAGCGGTGAACAATTCCCTTCCCCCCGTGTCAGTATGGCTCAGCGCTAGGACCTCGGCCTTTGGTTTCAAAGGTACTGGGTTCGATTTCCCGCTCAGGCAGTCTCAGGCAGTCTGACGGCCAAAAGGCAACATAAATAGGTTTGCATCTGTCTTTAGACATGTTTGAATTAGTGTAGACATCTTCTCTGCATTTTACGTTGTCCTTGCTATAATTCTCCTCTTCAATATTTTCATCAAGTAGCACACTGCGCACATTCCACCTCTACATCCAGTTGCACGAGTTCTTTAGTTTTAATCTTCTCAACCTTTGCAAAAGAAATGGTTACTTGCTTCTCTGGTGCTACTCTCCATCCATTATTTGTAATGTTTGAAATGAGGACAGCCAGCCAGGCTAAAGAACTCCCTATTTAGAATTAAGGATTAAAGACGGAAAGCCAAAAGCTCAAGAAGAGTTTAATAAATACAAATACAAACCTATTTACGTTGCCTTTTGGACTTATACGTCAGACTGCCTGAGTGGGGAATCGAACCCACGACCTTTGAAACCAAAGGCCGAGGTCCAATCGCTGAGCCATACTGACACGGCCAAGCAGTGAACAATTCCCTCCCCCCCCCCAAAAAAAATTGCAATGTAAATTGTGTTGGTTATTGATGTGGATCCTAGTGTGTAGGGTGGGGGGGGGGGGGGGAGTAAGGAGGGATGGTTGAGGGACGGGGTTCGGGGGGTTCACAGGGGTCCTGGTTCTCCCCCCACCAATGGATCTGAACAATTCCCTCCTCTGCCCCAAAAGTGCTGTTGTGCTTCAACAATAATTTAATTGGTAAAGCACAGCAGCACTTGAACAGATGCAATTTTCTCAATTGTACATTTGCTCATATTCAATTAAAAGTTACAAATTTTTATCCGTGTACCTTTTAACAAGTAAAGTGAAACTTCAATCATATAACCCTTTTTTTTACGGCACACTTGACGTTTTTGTTTATAACCACACATTTTCGTTACCATCTTTGTTGTTAGCTTTGCCGGGCCTAAGTTAGCTTAGGCTTTACGACTGGATATATCTACCACGTATGGCGAACAC
>JAHWFP010036790.1:7749-28422 GCA_023313725.1 Lithobius niger
GTGTAGCAAGCCGTGGAGCTTTTCATCTCCAGCTGGCGTCAGTCTGTTTGTCTGTACACACCGTAACTCACAGTGAGCCTTTACCTGTAAATACGACGCTTTCCAAACCTCCCAAATCTGTTTTATGCCTTATTTTGTGGAAGTTCCCAAATAATAAAATTGAAAATCGGTCTCTGGAATACAGGGCTGCGGAGATGCAAGTTGGGTAGTTCATCAATACTTAGCCTAATTGTTTTCCTAGCCGAAAACGGGTGAGTAACACGGTTGCTACTTTCTGTGGAATGTTTTTTTTTTTTAATCTCTGTAGACGGACTCCGTTGGCGCGTCTACTTTAAATATTTACCCTTAAAAATTATGATTTTTACGATATTCGCTCGTGTCACTCGCCAGTGACGCACCGTACGTCGGAGAAGGAGCAGGGGAGGGGGAAGAAACGAGTGACATTTAGTAAAAGTTAAATACAGCATTCGTTGCGGTTAATAAAAAAAATCTGATAATTGGCTTTTTTAAACGTTTTAAGGATTAATTCTTCTTAAAATCAGTTGTTTTACCGGGCTTCGGGATGGTATAGCACCCTTCCCCAATAATCTTTAGGGTGTATAATCGTTTTTTCACTCGCGCTACCGCTCTCACTGCGGCTGAAAATATAACGCCAGAAACTGCAACTAATAACAAATTCCTTTCAGTTACGAATGCATTTTTAGCTTCTCGTATATTACATTTTTAAAGAATGTTTTGATTCGGCGAAACCCGATTCAGTGAAATAGGAATTTCCCTTTCGCCGAAGTTTAATCAGGGCTTAATTTTCTGCGAAATGGTAAGTTGATTTCTGTTTTCTTGGTACCCTTAGCTGAATTACACGGGGCCCCATTTTGAATCCCAATATCTCCTCCTCCTCCTCCCCCCAACAAAATTCCTAGGTGCGCTACGTTGGAGGCTTGACGCAGCGCCAGAAGGCGAGAGGGTCAATATTGCTAGTTAATTCCAATCTGATATTCTTAGAATCGTTTACACGCCACAATCGACTGTTAAGGAAAATTGGAAATTAGCCAACAGAGAAAATCATACACTAGAAATAACGTAGTTCAGTAAGCCACCTTTATGCACTTACGTTTCGTTGGAGTGGCATGACCCGGATTCAAACCGGTTACCCAGTTCGCCCCCAGATCACTTGCATAGCGCCTTAATCGCTATGCCCACATCCTCCACTGGCATAAAGATCACTCACTGAACCCGTTATTAAAGCCACAACCGTGGCTCCATTCGACCGAAATTCACTTGGCCATAGACAATGGAGAGGGAAGACAAATCATACACTCACAAGGCTCAATAAAGGAGAAATAAATAGACATAAATCGCTGGAATTCATATTAAGGAAAATTGGAAATTAGCCAACAGCGAAAATCATACACTAGGCATCGTAGGGCCCTTCTCCAGGGTGAGGTCAGACTCGAACCAGGGACCTCTGGTTGTTGTGTCACCGTGGATTTAACTAAACAATTTTTGGCTCATCTTTCTCTTCCTTGTATCGTTGTCACATTGTTGTTTGCGTGACCATACGTAGTTTTTGTTAATTAGATCAAAAACAAATACGTCACCGTGACGTCATATTCGCTGCGGTGCTCACATCACATGAACTTGGACTTGAAGTGGTTGTGGGGAGATTAGATAATTCCCCGGTGGTGATAACGAACGATCTTGCCAAGTTTCTAAGCCGAAATATTTCAACGATATTAAATGTATCTTTCACACATTTCGGGGTAGAAGCTTAATTACTCGTTCTTCAAGAACCCGGTGTAGCAGCAGCAGTTGTCAGTCAAAATCTGCTCAACGTCCTCTGCCCGATTTTTCACCAATAGCACGATAGACGAAAAAGCAAGATGGCGCCTGGTTTGGTTCGAGGTTTGGTTACCATAGGCAACAGACGCGTTCGGTAACATTGATGCTGCGCTGTGTAGGTGCAAACTTATTACCGTTCGAATTTCCATAATTACTCAAAGATTGCAAACTTAAGACTAGCATTTCAGGTTTGCTGTTTACGTGTCTCTGAACGTCATTGTTCGTTTCGCCATTTGTGCATTAAAAAAATTACTTTTTGGGGGGTAAAAGTTACTTCCGGTGTTGATGATACGACTTATCACGACGTCACTCACAGACCCTGACCAAATATGTACATATACATATGTATGTACATGCCTCTATGTTGGCCCTTCTGCATGACTCGGTTTGGGACATTAAATGAAACGTATGAGAATGTTGCAATTCCTTTTATTTTTCTATCTTTTCTTACGTGTGAGACGGTTGCGCTACATTCACTCAAAACGAATGTGAATGTTTCAAAATTGATATACGTGCAGGATGCTCGAAAATCGGAAGAGGGTGAGTCCTTTTAAGACTATTAATCTTTCAGTGAAGCCAGAGTTCGTGACGTCCTACTGAGTCGATCTGCAGTTGCCAATCACCGCTCAGAACGCATCTTGGTCCTTCTCTAACTATCTTTATTATTTTCAACTGATGATAGTCCGTACACTTCAATCGTCTTGTCTGTTGCCTAGGGCTCAAAAGACCTTGGTTCACGTAACAGACGCACTCTGCTACATTTTTATGAGGTTCTAAATTGGTAACAGTTTGACCGTTGTTATCAGTGTTGTTTGCCTATTTTATGGCTGGCCAGTTGATTGCGGGAAAATGATCCCGTTCTATTTTAGGTAAAAAACAAACTCGTGTTCCTCGATTAAAACGCCATTTTTAGTATTGATTGGTGAGAGTTCTAGAAGGAAGTGGTTTAATTATTGCCATATAAAATTAGAGCTTTGAAACTGTTAAATTGATAACGATTTGGTACAAGCATTGTGATGATACAAAAATAATAAAAAAAACAAGCAGTGCGAATCATACAAAAAGCACGACGTTTGGAAGTTACTTTCACCTCGTCATCAGGTGCACTAAACTCACAAAAGTTTCGTCTAACATGAACTGTATTTTTAACATGTTGACGAAACAGACGTAAGAATAAAAAAAGCCAAGCGGTGCACAAACATACAAAAAGCGCGACGTTTGGTGGTTACTTTCACCTCGTCATCAGGTGCACTAAATTCACAAACGTTTCGTCTAACATGAACTGTATTTTTAACATGTTGACGAAACTGACGTAAGAATAAAAAAAAGCCAAGCGGTGCACAAACATACAAAAAGCACGACGTTTGGAAGTTACTTTCACCTCGTCATCAGGTGTACTAAATTCACAAAAGTTTCGTCTAACATGAACTGTACTTTTAACATGTTGACGAAACTGACGTAATAATAAAAAAAGCCAAGTGGTGCACAAACATACAAAAAGCGCGACGTTTGGTGGTTACTTTCACCTCGTCATCAGGTGCACTAAATTAACAAACGTTTCGTCTAACATGAACTGTATTTTTAACATGTTGACGAAACTGGCGTAAGAATAAAAAAAGCCAAGCGGTGCACAAACATACAAAAAGCACGACGTTTGGTGGTTACTGTCACCTCGTCATCAGGTCCACTAAATCCACACAAGTTTCATCAACATGAATTGTATTTTTAATATGTTGGCGAAACTTCTGTGGATTCAGTGCACCTGATGACGAGGTGAAAGTAACCTCAAAACGTCGTACTTTTTGTATGTTTGTGCGCTGCTCAGCGGCGAAGCTGCAAGATAGCAAGGGTGGCAAAACCAAAAAAAAAAAAAAAAACCCCAAAAAAATATTTAGATTAAAAAAAGGCTTTTTGTAGTACACTAGTAATTTAATTTGGTATAAACTGTATTTTAAAAATGAATTTCGAGCATCCCCGTCCGCACATCCTCCTGTTCTTAAAAAACATGGTGGACCGTAAAAAACGCACAGCTGAAAAATTTCTCTAAATACAAACTTTTTTTCCAAGTTTTTTTTTTCTTTTAGAAAAATGAAAATAGGGACCACTTGACTGGATTACGAAAAAGTAGCCCCTATGTTCACTATAAATAAAAATTAGAAAAAATTAGAACAGTATGGATTTAAACATTTTTCAGCTAGTACGTCGCGATGACATCGGAGCTGCGTCGGCGCTGCAGTCAGCTTGGTTGGCCGGCATAATGAGAGTCAACCCCTTCGTTTTGTAGGGAAGAGATAGGGGTGGGGCATTTTTTTTTAATGCATACTACTAAAATAACTACTGGCAAGTGAATGATACATGTAGGTTTTGTGTGAGTCAAGCAAGTTGTCAACTTGTCTGTTTGGTTCGGGCTAACAGTTTGTGTGCGTCTAACTGTTTGGAATGTGGTAATTAAAAACTGAAATTTTTCTTCCGCAAACTTGGAAATCTGGGGCCCCCATTTGAGCGGGGTCCCCCCGCCTTGCGGGGGCTGCGGGGGCTACACCTACGGCCCTGTTCAAAGTATGGGGGGGGGGGCCACAGATGAGGCAGCTATATCAGGACGACCAACACTCGCGCAGTTATCAGGACACACAGCGAGACAATCCTTGTTGGACCTTATCGAACAATCACATTCAGCACATCCATCCATATTGACAGATGCTCCACAGCCTACATCACATCCGGATATTTTTTCACAGCCTTCGTCGGATATGCATCGAGGACAAGTTTCATTTGACATTAGTTCAAGGTAGTAGTCTGGACAAAACTCGGGTTCTTGGGTGATTTCACAATCACCACCCGGACAAAAACAGTCCCCACAGTCTTCTTCTCCACCAATCCATTTGTAATCCACAACAAAGACACATTCTTCGGCGCAATCAGATCTTTCTACGCAGTCTTCAATTTGTTTTCCTAGGCCACCAGCTGCTAATAAAACAATAGTGTATACATTCAGATCGGTATAGATTGAGCCACGTAAAAACCCATTTACAATGCTTCAGTCTCCTCTATTCCATCTACGTACACACGTGCTTGTAATGCTAACCCAATAGCCTCTTCTGCTGACGATTTACCTAAAACCGTTTGGCTTTTATTTTTATGGTTGTTAATCACGCTGAATAACTTTTAACTACCGCATAGTTATACGTAGCGAACCGGGGCTAAAATTCACCTTGAGCTGCAGCTCGTTAGGTAGGCAGAAAAATTCTACTGTATAGTAATGTGCTAAAATTTCGTAAGCATGTATATGTGGAGCCAGACACACTTGCAGTTAAAACATTTATATTTCGACACCTTTGTTTGGCAGCGCCTCCATCACACCAACAAGGAACAAATTTAAAAACAACTCACATTGGCATGGTCGGTCAATAGGCCGAAACGTTTGCCTTCATTGGTGCACTCAGTAGTGGCTATGATCAGAGCAACAGTTCAGCCATATTGTCTGCCTCTTTCCAGTATGGCCGAACTGCTCTGATCATCCCCACTACTGACTGCAAGTGCACGTAGTACTGACGAAATAATTATAAGTTTGTGTTTTTAGCTGCAAGTGCATCTGGCGTCAGATTTTTTACATCTATTTTATCGCAACTCCACGTACCTATTTCGTAAGTAAATGGGAGGATGCATATGGTGGAAGGCAGCAAGATCCAGGGGGGCATAGGACCCAAAATTCACAACAAAAAAGAAAAATAAAGATAAATTTATTTCAAGTCTGCTCAAATTATTTTTTTTAAAAAATTAGTGTACAAATTTTAATGTCTAGTCGTTATGTAGGGGGTTCATTTCAAGCGTTTGTTTGCTGTTTGCTCGCTGTGAGAGGGTGTATTTCCGTTTTACCCCGGCTTAAAATTTAACAAAAAGGGAATTACCGTTTGGCCGAAAAATTTTTTCCAACGTGCCTCAAAGTGTACCTACTGACAGGGCAGAAAATCGCAAGTACATGTGCAGTAAAACACCTTTAATTTTCGGCCGTTAAAAACTCTTTAGGCCTTGTTCACAATAAAAACAACACAAGATGGCGTTTGTTGTTTGACGAGGGAGTTTCGGGTCTCGGATTTGTTCTACTTGTGTTTTTTTTATTGTGAACAAGGGCTGAAAAGTTTTTAAGGCCGAAAATTAAAGGTGTTTTACTGCACATGTACTTGCGATTTTCTGCCCTGTCAGTGAGTACCTTTTCAGAAACCGTCCAAATTTGCCAAAACAACGTTCTACCACTTCTGCTTCGCTCGCGCTACCGTGCTCGCAACGCCTAATATGTAACTCAGAAACTGCAACTAATCACAAATTCTTTTAAATAGGAATACTTCTTTAATAATAAGAGGGGGTAATGATTTTAAATTTTGAAGAATTTTTTCAGCGAAAACGGTATTTGGCGAAACGGGAAAATGTTTAGGGATAAAATAGAATTCGACGAAACGAGAAACCACGGCGATGGGGCAACATTTTGCCTTTGTACTGCTTCCCTAGGAAAATGAGATCTCTATTAAGACACATGCTAGTGTGTCGTCCACCAAGATTCATTGACAGCATCAATGTCCATCTTCTCCTGTTAAAATATGCGGTGAGAATGGCGACCACGTCTTTGCAGTTAAGAATTGGGCTGTGTTTATGCGAGATTAGACAAGATGTACTATAGAGCTAAACCCCCTGGGGTTATCAGCCCTTTCATGTTTATACAACGGAGTAGCCGAGTGGCTCACTTCGCTCAATCATTCGGCGTTGCCTCGCTAAGCTCGAGAGAAGATATCTTGTTGTAACTCGTATGTTGCTGACAGACACTCCCAGCATAAGTCAAACAAATCTTCAGGAAAGTGATCCGAATAAAACATGGGTTTTCCTTATGCTTCTGTTCATAAACAAACGATAAACAAAACTAAAAAAACGGTCAAAAACATTTGAATGATACAGTGTGGTTTCACGTGGAGTAAACACTACACCAACATTTTTGGTATACTGCTGTGGTGGAAGTATATTTATTTATAAGTAAAGATTCAAATAACCAGAAACTGGCGTTGTGGTTAACCAAACGCTGAATTTTGGCCGTCAATCAGTGGACCCTATGACGTAGGATTCATTGCCAAAGTATTAGTGTCATCCCACGGTCGTAAACTTAGTACTGTTCATCTATCTGGGGGGGGGGGGGGACAACGACCTCTTAACCGGCCCATTTCTTGCTGTTATTTTTATTATTGAAAACATTTCAGATGCTACGACGGGTGTTTGTGCATATCTTTTCACCGCAGTTAGATTTCTTTTCATTTGGTTAGGAGATTGTCACAAATTCTTATAAGATAATGACATTAATGTGCAAGTATAAACATGCAAAGGGGAAAAAAAATACCCGTCACTATTATTTAGTGCAGCTAAAAGCAAATAAATTGTAAAAGAAGCTATTAAAGCAAGCAAATTCAAAGCTTGGAGAAATTACAAATTTCGACTGGTAGATCTATAAAATTGATTGATCGTTTAGCCTGAAATGTTACATAAGGTGATCATTGCACAAAAAAATATCAAGAATCTAAATACGTACAGAACTAATGATGGACGAACAAAGTTAAATCAGATAAACATGTGAGTGCACAACTTCAGTAAGCTGCACACCGGTCAAATGTTTTGTATGCTGGCCTGCTGGCATTAGTTAAGGACAAAACGCACGTCGGGTGTTATTTTTGGGTATACTTTTTCACGCAAAAAATTAACCTTTCTCATGTAATGCTGGAACAGAGCACTACCACCATTCACAATCAGATCAGATTGATCCAATTCCACTAATCAGAAGTGGAATTGGATCACTACCTGATCTTGAGTCGGTATGAAGTGGAATTGGATCAATACATTATCTTGAGTTGGTACGAAGTGGAATTGGATCCATACCTGATCTTGAGTTAACAAAGTTGTGTGTACAGTATGGAGAACTGGGATAAAAACACTGTAGAAAGCAGCACAAGCGAATAAAAACAAAAACCTTATATTTCGGTATCAATGTGGCAAGCACGCGATACCTTCATCAGAGGATCTCCCTGCTCTGGTGCAGGCCCTGGTCCCATTTCTCTCAGTGGAACTTCCCTCCCTTTACTCCCATACCTTCCGTTTCCTCTTTCCCCCATTGTTCATTCCACACTCCCTGCTTGACACTGCTCACTGTAAGTAGAATAATTAGTGAATATACCTTGCTCTTTGTGAATTTTTCGACCATTGCATTTATTATTTACTTTTAATGTGTTTTTAAACATTCATCTGTCAATATATTTGTTATTTTAGTGCCAATGCAGTTCACCCAAATACCACTTCGGCCATACCCTGTTATGCACAAATGTAAGGTGTTTTAATTAAGTTTTTACCATCCTATGATGAAGGTATGTGAGGATGTCCTGCCCGGCTACACCAAAGACTCACAGTTGGGTTTTCTATCTCATTTACTTCATTATACTTCACACTTCGGCTCAAACCATCGTGCACCTTCGCGCGCTTGCGGTCTGACGCCTGCCGCTTACGATCATACTGTGAGGGTGCGCCCTTGGTCATGCAATGGCGGCGTGCGCATCCTCACAGTTTTCCCCCCCTCCAGAGGTGCGTGCCGGTTCGGGCGATACAGAGAAGAAGGAATACAAAAGATTACAATTTTTGCTACTAAGGATTGGAACATGAAAACGATGTAGGTAAGGTGCGAAGTGGTTCGAAAAGTCCAACCTCGCAAAAAAAGATTAATACAAATGAGATTATGCGGCCAGGAACTTTCCTGATCCGTCTTAGTCCTTGAAAATATGAAGGTTTGCACTCAAGGGATGCCTTGATGCGACTTAGTTCGTTTGAAGCACACGCGGATGTGATGCACCCGAGGCAAGCCTCAGTGCGGCTTAGTCCACACCACAATGCACTGTTGTTGTGCAGCCAGGAGAGACCCTGGTCCGACTTAGTCCTTGATGTTGAGTTGGCACAGCCCATGCACAAGACATCACACGGTGTCTCGTGGCTTAGTTCATAGTTAGAATAGCTCCCAACTAAGATGTCGGCTCTTCACGGCACCGACCTCAGTTCAGCTCCGTTCACTGCGCACAGATCCTTGCTCGCTGCTGACAACTCAGCGTCCTCATTGTCGGTGAAACAGCTTGGTGGGAAGCGTGCAAATTGAAGAGGGTGGATCAACTCATTAGGCCAAGATTGCGGCATTTATTCCATCCCCAACTCATTCGTTAGGCACTTTTTCCGTCTGCTCATCTTTCCATTTCGTTACGGGTTTCACTGGTCATCAGCTCATTCATGGTGCTTTGCTTTCTAACGACGCTTCACATCGGCCGGTAGCTCTGAATTGCTTCCATCACATTCGGTTGAGCTACTCCCAATACAAAACGATCTCTGTTGTACTAGTGACGCAGAACCGTCCACTCTAAGGCGGACAGTCCGGCAACAGGGTGCTGGGTGATCACGTCCTCCACAGATGATGGTTGCTGGTCGTTATCCTCATCAGAGAATAGACTTGGGTAATCATCCTCAAAGAGGTGTCGATCTTGCGGCCACCTGCGCGGTTCTTTCCTCATACCAACACACCAAGTTGCGTCTAGAGAAGCTATCATCTCCTCGTTGACCTTGCGTACGTCTTCAGACTTCCTAACATGCTGCAATGTGTAGGTCCCCTTTGGGTTTTCTTCAAGAATGCGGAATGGACCGTCGAAGTCTGGCTGCAACTCTCTTGTTCTTCCTATGGGAGGAATCTTTGAAGGCGGAACTCTGACCTTTACATGACGATTGAAGGGAAAGCTCGGTCTTCCTGGCATGCCTTTGGACTGCATGATGTCGATCCTGTACCTGGCCGGCGGACGAATGATGCGTTTCGGCCGTCCCTCTCTAGTTCTTTCATCTGGCGGCTCGTCACCGTCGTTGCTCTCGGAATGACTACCTTCATCGTCGTCGTCGTCACCTTGGTCATCTTCTTCAGGTTGCTCCTGGTCCGATACTTCTCTCACCATCTGGCCGGCGTCAGCGTCATCATCTTCGGCGGCACTTTCGTCTGCCTCCGATTCTGTCCTCTCGTCTTGACCTTGGTCCTGAACGTCTTCTGGTGGATGGTAGATCGTTCCGGCTTGATCCATGCTGCCCCAGCGGTCCATTGTGTCTGGGTCAAAGAAGGGTTGCATTTCTGATACGTTGTAGGTCTTCACATCTGAGTGATCGAGTGTCGACTTGAGTACGTACTTCACATCTGATGCCTTCCTTACAACTCTGTATGGGCCTTTATAAATCGGAGCCAGCTTCTTAGTGAAGTTCTTGCTTGCATCGGACTTGACGTGGTTCTTGACTTTGACAAGCTGGTTAGGCTTGTACTCCACTGGTTGATGTCTTTTGTCATAGTAGGTTTTAGTTAATCTAGCTGCCTCAGAAAGATGGGCTCTCGCTAGATCGTAAGCCTTTTCCATCTCAAGCTTGTGTGCTTCGGCGTACTCTTTGACCGTCATTCCTGTCTGGACTGGTGGCAAAAGAAGTGCTTGGAGTCTCGTGCGTGGATCCGTTGCCTTCATCAGATAATACGGTGTTTCGCCTGTTGAGACGTGTGGTGTTGTTCTCATCGCCCACTGAAGACATGGCAGCAACGGTCCCCATCCTCCTTGCCGTTCCGTAGCGAAAGCTCTAATGCATGCCTTGAGTGTTCGGTTGACCCTCTCGGTTGCATTGCTCTGGGGGTGGTACGGTGTCGTCTTGGAATGCTTGATACCATTCTCCTGCAGCATCGTGACGAAATCCTTCCCTGTGAACGCTGCGCCGTTATCTGAGATGAGATATTCTGGTCCACCTACGTCACTGAGAACATGCTGCGTGAACTTTGTTGCCGCAGCTCTTGATGTTGCGTTCCTTGTCGGTATCAGCCATACCCATTTGGTAAAATAGTCAACGACTGATAGGACGTACTTGTTGTTGAAAGTGGTCGTTGGGAGTGGTCCTACGTAGTCAATTCCCATAATATGGTTCGGGTGATCAGGAATCACAGGTTGCATTTGTCCCGGCGCTTTTGTCTGGGCACACTTCACCATTTGACAAACTGCACAGGAACGAACATAGTTCTTAGTGTCCTTGAAGACGTGTGGCCAGTATCCTACTTGCCGAACTAGTGCTAGGGTCTTCGTTATTCCCAGGTGACCTGCATGTCTATGATCATGACACTCATGAAGCAGTTGGTGCCTCATAGTCCCTGGTACGTAGATACGCCATCTCGACCTCTGGCTGTTTCTTTCTGGTGCTGCTGGATCCATGTAGAACAGAACTCCTTCGTCAAAGATGAAGTCCTCCGTAGCCTTCTTGATAAATCCTGGAGATTCGTTCTTCTTCGCCTCGGACAGGTTGGAATGAACTTCCCAGACTCTTTTAGCGAAGTCATCTTGTTCTTGAGCTTGCCTCACCTGAAGTTTATCGGTGATGGGCACTCTCTCCTGGTTTCTGATGTACAGCAGCTGTGGCGGGTTGCGTGACAGTGCATCGGCCACGACGTTGAGCTTCCCAGCACGATGTACTACGTTGAAGTCATATCCTTGGATCTTCACTGCCCAGCGTCCAGTTCTGCCCGAGTTCTTTTTATTTGACAGTACCCACTTAAGCGCATCGTTATCCGTAACGAGGGTAAAATGGTTTCCATCTATATAATGCTTCCATCTCTCAACTGCTTCCACGGCAGCCAGAGCCTCCTTCTCGAAAGTCGTGTATCGAGTTTCTCTGTCCTTCAGAGTCCTGCTGAAGAATTCAATGGTCTTGACCTGGGTATCAATGACCTGAGCGATCATTCCACCGATCCCATCGTCGCTCGCGTCTGTTTCGATTTGAAACGGGTGCTCAAAGTCTGGTAGTTGGAGAAACTGTGAAGCCAGAAGCTTCGTCTTCAGCTCGTCGAATGCTCTCGTATGCTCTTCTTCCCATTTGTACGGAGTGTCTTTCTTGAGTAGGCGGTGAAAAACTTTGGCCGTCTCAGCATACTCCCTGATGAACTTTCTGAAGTAGTTCGTTAAACCGAGGAATTGCTGCAATCTCCTCCTGGTGGTAGGAACGGGGAAATCCCTCAGCGCTGATACTGTGGACTCTGTCACCTTGATCCCATCGGCAGACACATCATGACCGAGGATCTTCATGACGGGCAGGCAGAAGTGACACTTCTTCCTTCGTAAAGTGAATCCATGCTTCATTAGCCTGCGGAATACGCGCTTGATGGCTTCGACGTGTTCCTCCCACGTCTCTGTTGCAATGACTATATCATCAACGAACACGACACAATCTGTCCCAATCAGCCCGTTGAGTATGATGCTGATGGTTCTCTGGAACTCTGCTGTTGCTGTTTTGAGTCCAAAAGGCATGACTTTCCACCTGTAGGTACCTCGTCCCGGAGAAACAAACGTTGTGCAGTCACGGGAATCTGGGTGGAGCGGGATCTGGTGGAAGCCCGACTCACCATCCAATACTGACACGTACTTTTTCCCGGCCAGGAAATGGAATATTTCCTCCTGCCTTGGTGGTGGAAAAGAATCGCCCTTCGTCTGGGAATTCAGCTCGATGTAGCTTACAATGGCTCTCCATCCTCCGCCATTCTTCTTCTGTTTCAGGAAAATGGGCGAGCCCCATTCTGACTCCGTTTCCTCAATCTTGTCATTGGCAAGCAAGTCGTTAACCATCCGGTCAACTTCCTCTCTTTGCTTCTTCGATAGAGGGTAGCTCTTTGCGATCTTCGGGCAAGGTTCACCCCTAAACTCAATCTTATGCTGCCTGACAGAAGTCAACCCTGGCCTCCCTGGAAAAACTGCTTGGTGGGCTTTGATAACTTCCTCCAATTCCTGGAACTGCTCGTCTGTCGTCTGATTGAAGGCGTTGTGAATCGGTTGGGAAGGGTCTGCTGCCAACCTCCAGATGCTATTTACCTTTGGCCGCTTTGGGTCAGCCGCTTGGCTTGACAGTGAAAAGATCTTGCATGGAAACTGTTTCATGTAGGCCTCTTGATTCGCCGAATCGATGACGAGCTGGAATTTCTTCATAAAGTCGATCCCCAAAATGACGTCATCTGCCAGTTCCTCAAATACTGTGAACTTCATTCTCAGGTGTTCGCCTTCCAGCTGAAACGGTAGGTGGGCGACCCCCATAGGTCTGATTAACGACCCATCAGCCAAATTGAAATCTTCACCTCTGTATGGGCGGAGTTCGTGGTCCGGATAGGCTGTGTCAAACCACGCCTTTTTCATGTGGGAACCTCCCGATCCACTGTCTAGAATAGCCAACTTGCTCCACATACTCATGCGTACTGGTACGGTATACGATGCTGTTTCTCCTGCGGTAGAGAACAAACTCTTCTGCTTCTCCTTGGGTGGGTTCTTACAGCTTTTCTGGAGATGACCTAACTGGCCACAATTCCAGCAGTTAACCCCTTTCATCCAGTCCTTTCTACCACTTCTCGACTGAGGTGAACTTGGTCTGGAATTCCCATGCCGCTGATTAGCGTCACTGGAGTTGTCTTCCTGACGAGTTGCATCGGATGCTGCTTGGCTGGTACCACCAGGCTTCTTGTCCAATCCCTCACTGTCGTTACGGCTCTGATCTGCTTCCCGGCGTTGTGGAGTGACTCTTTCAGAATGCTGGTTCTTTGATGGTGCCACGTTTGAACGGCGTCCATCCTTGCTTCCACTATTGCTGCTGGTCGAAATCCCTTGCTTCCCAAACTTGGTCTGGTCAGTTGAGTTGCTTGAATGCTGGGTTTCAGCCTTCTTACCGGCATGCGCAATATAAGCTGGAAAGCTTTCCACTTCTGTAATCAGCTGCTGCAGAGTATTCGGCAGATTCCTTGATAACAACAACCTCGGCTGGTGCTGCATCCTTTCCACGATGAGGTACACCATCTCGTCGTCATCTTTCTTCTTCTGCAGACTTTTGAACTTCCCCACCATGCGCCACACAAACTGCATTGGGGTTTCACCTTTCTCTTGCTTCATGGCATGGATTTTCAGCAATCTGTCGTGATCAGTTTTGGGAGTTTGAAAAGTTGCCTTCAATCTGTTCTTGACATCTGTCCAAGACTTCATTGGAGTCAGTTGAGCATCCAACCATTTCCAGTATCTGCCTTTAAAAGAAGCTCTCATTAAATTCTGCAGGTGACCATCGTCGATGTTCTTCTCTTCGATGTAGAGTTGCATTTCTACAAACCACTGTTTTAAATCGCTCGATTCATCCAAGACTGGCGGTTGCAAATGCCACGTTGCTAAGGCTAGGACTAAACTCTTGTTAAAATCCACTTCTGTAATCTTGTTGTCTTTAGTTGTCCCATCTTGAAAATTGCGCGATTCAGGAAACAACGCATTTTCCCGAGAAAATGCCGTGTGTGCCTCGTCTTCTAAAGAACGCGACCGTTCACGTCGGTTCGTAACCATGGTAACCACTTTCTTGCTTAAAGGATCGTGATCACCAGCATTACCCTGACAAATGGCCGATTTTGGGATAGCACCTAACGAGCTTGTGTTTAAACTTGGGACACTAGCATGCTGCGTGGTCGTTTGCTTTTGTAACTGACCACAAACGTCATTTAGAGATTTTAATTGTCTTTCTAGTTCAGCAATGCATGCCTTAGCTGCAGTTTGCTCGGCTTGCAACGACAAAAGTTGTTGGTTTGAATCAAGTGTTGACTTCTGAATTACAGTTAAATGACTAGTTAACATGGCCTGAAAAGTAGTTGTAGATTGCTTAACATGGTCTTGCATCAAGTTTGCAACAGAATTTTTTAATTCATCATTGGTGGCTCGGCACCAATCTTGCATCGTACCAATAATTGGAATTGCGTCATTACTATTTACGTAAATTTCTACACCATCAGTGGCACGCTTGTCACCAATTTCCGAAGAACCTTCGTGCGAGGCTACCTTGCTCGCTTCCGCGACGTCACCAACGTCACCATCGTTACCCGAAATTTCGGCGTTACTCGCGGTCTTTGTACCGTTTTCGCCACCCGAATTTCCCCCAGTAACTTTTGGAATTTTCCCCAAAAATCGTTTAATTGGTGAATCGTCTTCGTCCTCCATTTTAGAATTTACGATATCAAGTTTTGAACGCTTCCTATTAATGTTTGCAAGTGGCGCTCCTCACGCTAGCAATCCTCCATTCAAACCGATGCATTGCCTGGCAAAGCACGTCGATAAACTACCGTTCATTTGCATCACGGTAATGTTGAGAATTCTTGCAAGGAAACAGTTCATTTTTGCTTTGGATTTGTAATTTGGATTGCCCTCCCAAATGCTCATTACGAATTTTGCAGAAAACTCGCAGTTTCCAAAAGGATTTCAAATTATTCACTCCCGTTTGAATGCATAACTTAGACCTGCGTAGGAGGCTAGACGCGAAAAATGTACAAAGAATCGGTAGAATGCACCAGGACGAAACAATCGAACTCCCGATGTCATGCAAAACTATTGGCAAAAGTTCTTATTAACGAGTAAAATGCAACACACAGTAAGCTTGAACTTGCCCTGAGAAACACATTTAACGCTACAAAATGTTCTTGCAAGTTGCATTGGTTGCTTAGATTGCATTAACAAAATTTCTGGGATCGTCAGCAACACCTGAGCTGTTGACGAGCGAGCGTGCGACTACCTCTTCCTGCAAGTTGGGTTGGCGCGCAGATCGCCAACTCATTGTTTGTACAAAATAAAATGGCTTCATGTGACCAATTCTTGAACTAGCTTAGAAATTTCGATTTAAGCTGTAATAAAACGTTCATTAGCACAGGACAGTTCATTTCGATTGTCACCAGCTCTTGCCAAGCGTCGCTCGCTGATTCCACTGTAAGAAAACATGATGCAAAATACACAGTTCAGAATCGGCGGCATTCGCACCAGGAAAAAGCGGTCGATCATCTTGCCAAAAGTTCGTTGCTAAAATGTAAAACGTTCGGCCTTTGGATTTCCAACACAAAATGTTCACTTGGCAAGGAAGAAACTACGAGCTTGGTGACTTCATTGGCTCATTCAATAAATTAGAACAATCTTACCGTGATCTGTCTTCGCTTTAGTCGGCCGTCTCATTAAGCTTACCGCTCGCTTTACCATTATGCTGAATTACGCTGGTTGAAAAGTTCGTTTTCATCTTACCGACAGTCCGAAAAATCGCTGGGTTTATTACGTTTGGGCGCCAAATAACTGTGAGGATGTCCTGCCCGGCTACACCAAAGACTCACAGTTGGGTTTTCTATCTCATTTACTTCATTATACTTCACACTTCGGCTCAAACCATCGTGCACCTTCGCGCGCTTGCGGTCTGACGCCTGCCGCTTACGATCATACTGTGAGGGTGCGCCCTTGGTCATGCAATGGCGGCGTGCGCATCCTCACAGGTATCGCGTGCTTGCCACATTGAAACCGAAATATAAGGTTTTTGTTTTTATTCGCTTGTGCTGCTGGCTAGTGTTTTTATCCCAGATCTTGAGTTGGTATGAAGTGGAAGTGGGTATGGATTATAAGGCAACGTAAATAGACTTGCATCTGTATTTATTTAAGAATTGGGTATGGCACAAATCTGTAGGATTTAATTCGTGAACAAGGCCGTGCAGACACATGAATTCTTTTAAGACGTCGGATATTGCCACCACCTCAGACTCACTGCTTGAGAGTGCGACTGCAGGTTGAGTCAAGGTATTCCTGCAAGATAGATCAGGAAACCGGTCACGTCTCTTCCAACAATCGAATCACATAATGCATCACAATACTCTTGAAGGCAACCAATTTTCTCCACATTGTATAGTACACTTAGCGGTCTTTTGTGCCTTTGAGAAATCTCCAAATGCATTTAAGGGCTGTTAAATGCGTACTATGGAACTAGAGGATCTTCCGGTTAATGAACCACATTCTAAAGAATATCGGGCCTTTTTTGGTTTACCAAAAAAAAAACATTAGGGATCCTAGCATCTCCAAGTACTTGGTCTTCTTCAGATGATTGGCATTCATCCAGGTACGTGAGATATTGAGACAGTTTTAATTGTATTAGCATCTGTAAAGCCAAAATAGTCTAGCTAGGTTTGACTATATTTGGAATTAGATAGTGTGACATAGTTAATTGTTCGTTTATTTCATAACCTAGTCCTTATATCTCTTATGATTTCTTCGAAATTGGACGCCATTTTGGGTAACGGTTTTGCGATAACGACGGATGTGTGCACCGTTCAAGTCACAGAAGGTAATGAGAGACGTAGATGCGTTTGCGTTAACGCTACGTTGACGGGAGAAAGTGCGGTGCAAAAGGAACGCACGATGGACGTGCGGTAACGCAACGTCGACGCAGGCATATGTGCAGTACCCAACAGATGTCACGTAACCCTTACCGCAAATGCGGTAATGCGGCGTCAACGCGCGTTAAAAAAAACGCATGTCTGCACTCGTACTAAGAATCCATTGCCATTCAACTTCATGAAAAGAAAGGAGCCAAGATGATGATTGCGCAAGTAAAGGGCTTGCGTATCGCAGAGACAGAGACCTGGCTGTTTGCCGTGACGCGCGTATTACGTGACTGGGCTAGTCCACTAATACGAGCAAAGATCCGCTGTTCTCATTCGTCATTGGCTAACTCATGATGCCATCACGGCAAACAGCCGTGGCTCGTGGTATAGTAGCCCGAGACTTGTGTAATCAGCTCAATCGCTAGTGGGTGCGGAAAAGGGGAAGCAAGCTGACAACTCTGCAAGTACTGGAGGCCGCGTTGCCGGTAAAATTCAAAATACTAATGTGTGTCTGCTTGCTGTGGTGAAGTAGGCAGTCCGGACTTCAAAATCTTTGCCAGTTGAGGACACCGATTGTTGCGAAAATTTGCAAGACTTTGTGGAGGTGTTAGGTGAAAAAAAAAAAAACAGTCGCCACAGTCTTCTTCTCCACCACTCCAAACACAACAACAAAAACACATTCTTTGGCTCAATCAGATTTTTTTAAAGCAGTCTTCACTTTCTTTTCAAGGCCACCAGGCAACAAACTCACAGCTAATTAGGCAACAAATCTATTCATTCCGGCCTATTGAATATGTACAATGATTCAGTCTCTTCTATTCTGTCTATTCATGCGCATGACTGCATGCGAACTCTATAGCCTCTTCTGTTGCCAAGTTATTTAAAATAGGGATGAATAACTTTTAACTACCACTTAATAATGCGTAACGAACTCAAACCAAAAAATCAACTCGAGTTTCACGTTTGCCGGGCAGTCAGAAAGAATACAATAGTTTGCTAAGGTAATGGCATAATTAATTGCGAGGATGCAAATACCACAGGGCGGCTGGAACCAGGTGGAAGTGGGCTCGAAATTCACCATGGAACAAAAATTAAAGGAAATTTACCTCGAGTTTATTTATGCATGATGTCTTGGGTTTTAGCCTCGGTCTTTCTTCTTTTCCAGATACGTTATTTTTACAGAAAAAAAATTATAATATAGTCTGCAGCTTTGCTCGCAGAATTTTCTAATTGTTAACGGCAAGTCCCCACTTTTACCCCGAAGTAGTTTGGGCAATATGAGAAGGAACATTTTTTTACCTTCCACGAATTTCTCCCCAACTTTGAAAACTCTAGTTGTGACGCTGCTCAAAGGTGTTGAGAGTGATGTCTTTTATAACTGCAAAATAAATACGGATGCAAACCTACTTATGTTGCCTTTTGGACTAAATATCAGATGCCTGAGCGGGGAGTTCAACCTATGACCTTTAAAACCGAATGCCGAGGTCTTTCCCGTGAGCCAAATTGACACGACCGCGTCAGTATAGCTCAGCGGTAAGACCTCGGCATTTGGTTTCAAAAGTAGTGGTTTCAATTCCCTGCTCAGGCAGTCTGACATTTACGTCCAAAAGGCAACGTAAATAGGTTTGCATCCGTATTTGTTTAACCCATCTCGAGCCCATTTGGCTTTCCGTGCTGTTTAATATTACAACTACTGGCATTAAGACAATGGCGACTTCACTGAATAGCCAGTCACTGAAATATGAAGCTTTCAGTACGATTGTTGGGTGTCAAAAATTGCGAAAATTAGTATCAAGAAGCATTTGCTAATTTCTAAAGTGAAAGGTTGAAGTGTTCCAGCTTCATGCATAGCTTCAAAAAAAACCCAGAATCAGGGTAAAATAATATGCTTTCTTCTTGTCTGCCGAGTCATCACTCTCACTCCTATCTCACTCTTGGATGTATGTATACCTGGCGCAGTTTTACATCTGACGTAGGTATGCATCTGACGTAGGTTTGTAACCATCCTTCAGGCCTAACTGTCTCTTATTCTGAGAGTCTAGGGTTCTTTCCTGGCCTCAGCCCTTTCCTGTGCATTTGGGAAGAATAGAGCCCGGAAATGCACTCGTGCGTATGTCGATTGTGGCATGTCAAAGATCCTAGGCCTTTCTCAGAAAATTGACCTTCTCCATTCCGGGATTACTTTAGCAGATGACGTCACTCTGACCAATCAACCGGTGGATGTTCTTTCTATAGCCACCGATTCACCAACAAATCCGTGGTTCAGTGGCAGAATGTCCACCGTCCATGCAGATGACGTTGGTTCGATTGCCATGGAGTATTTTTTAACAAAGAGTGGCAAAGGTTATAGCATACTACGGATAATCAGAAAACTAGTTCACACCACCCTAATTCAGAATCATATACGTAGGCCTGCTAAAATTGCCGAATTAATGACCTAAGAATAAGTTAAATTAGGTATACGTTTAATTAGTTTAGCATAAGTTCCATATGGTTATTTTCGGTGTGGAGTTAAGTGTTACAGTGACTTCTGGTTTTGAAGGGTGCTTATTAGTTTTATCTCGGCGCTATGTGTAATACGGTAAAAGCAACTAATATCTGCCTAAAACTCTTTACTATTTCCTGCGGTGGATTTTACGGTGCTATGGAAAAAAGGAGGAAGCCGTTGTTCGGTCCAAGGAAAATCCTCCAAGGCTGGTGATATCCTTATAAACAATATAATTACGAGGCAGGCAGGGGTGGACTTGCAGCTGTTTGGCCCATCGGCCCGAACGATAAAATGGCCCTTAACTTCGGAGTCGAACGAAGGGCATATTTTTGCTTGCGTGCGCGTGTGTGTAGTGGTGAAACCACAGTCATGATACCGTATGCACACTCACATAACAGCAAGAAATTGTTGTAGGAAAATTTTCGGGAAAAATGGCATATGTTTGTAAAGAAACACGATTGACTCAACATTGTGAACAACTAGCGTAAGGGTGACAAGTGAACAGTTATGCTGATGAAAAAATTCAATATCGAATCCGAGAAATGAATCCGGGTCTTTGGATTGGCCTCCAATGCACTACATCACTAAACTAACTCGATAGTATTAAAGGTGCCTATTCACCGTATGACAGCATCTAGCGTCGTCTACCATTCTTGAATTCTATCACGTAGTGTGAGTATCAGACGATGGCGTTCGGCAACAATAAGGTAAGACTTTCGCTGCTTACCCGAGTGGCGAAACCACTATTTGTGTTTATGTACAACTAGCATCGTACCCGGCTTCGCCCGGGGATTTGTTTGACCCGTGGTTGTTTCCCAGTATTTGCTCGGTGCTGCCTGATCGTTCACTGGAACAGTCGATTTTTGTTTGTGTAACACTCCCCCTTTCCGCCAATCCTCTCCCTCTCCTCTCCCTTCCTCCTTTTATCCCGTCTTCTCCCTCTCCTCTTGGTTTCCTTCCCTTTCTTCTCTTTGCTATACGTAGTTGAACACGTACCCGGCTCCCGACTCCCTTGTTTGTTTGTTCTCTTCTAGGTTCAGTTAATGCGTAATCGTATGCTTACTGGTAACAGCTCACTTTGCCCCCC
>JAHWFP010036790.1:40709-62933 GCA_023313725.1 Lithobius niger
GAATTAAATAAGGCTCAAGGCAGTCTCGAAGCTGCCCCTTCGAGAAGTATGCTGTCCTGAAAAGCGTTTCCCAATGCTTTCCCTCCTACAAGACGCGCGGAGCCGGTGCCGGCTACCTAACGTCTTGTGTAATTATGTAGATTCTAAGCGACGTTAGGGTGTACCTCCTATTGATATTTAGGGGTTTCATTTCGTTTGTCTTTCAGGTGATCGTAAAATTCAGCCTCAGAGAAGCGTGTACGATATCGAAAACGAACTGTTTGAGCACTGTAACTTCGTACTTAGCACCTAATAAAACCCAGAAAGAGATGAATGCCCCTTAATTCGAAACTGAACGTAGTTATGCTTACAACAATTTGCGTCCGTACGTTTGTATAAATATTTCTCGGATCTCAGCATGATGTTGGAAGTCCTATAGGATGAATGACTCTTTCCATCTGCAGATTGCCTGTGCTTTAAATCCTTTGTAAATTGTTGCAAATGAGATATTACCTGCGAGCGAGCAAAGTGTAGCTTATAATGGACACCAGATTACAAAATGTTGGTAGGTTGGTGGGTTGGTTGCACTTTTGCAGTCTGGGTTGAGCCCAAACGAAAGGTTGGATGGGAATGACATTTTCCACATCACTAATGTATGACACAAAAGTACTGTTGAGCTCGAATTTGCCGTAAATCGATCAATTGGCTGCAAATCGACGTGTCAAGTTGCCGCAAATAACGGAACAGAGACTAAAGGTGGGAGCAAACGAAATCCTGTTAAAATAAATATGATCACGTAGCTTAGGCCTGCTTAAAAAAAAAAGGAAAATTTGAAAAAAGGCTAGCAAAGGACAATAGGCTATCGAACACTCAACAAAGCAAATAGCCCAAACTTGGCGAGTGAGTATTGTATACCCAGATTTTAACGGAACATTAACACATGTGGTAAAGGCATTGAAATGACCCTAAACAGAAATTTAAAGAAATTTATATTCACTCCGTCAACAATGGCCCTAAACCGTGTACTTAATAAAGGCTTACGAACTTTAAACTACGGCGTGATGAGACGGTGGTAAAAATCAACTCGAGCTTCCCTGAATTAGGGTTAAAGACGGGGAAGCCAAAGGCTCACAAGAAATAACTAAATACAGATGCAAATCCATGTACGTTGCCTTTTGGACTTATATGTCAGATTGCCTGAGCGGGGAACCGAACCCAGGACCTTTGAAACCAAAGGCCGAGGTCCTACCGCTGAGCCGTACTGCGTGTCAGTCTGGCTCAGCGGTATAGGACCTCGGCCTTTGGTTTCAAAGGTGCTGGGTTCCTTTCCCCGCTCAGGCAGTCTGACATATAAGTCCAAAAGGCAACGTAAATGGGTTTGCATCTGTATTTAATTAGGGTTTAGGTAAATATATACAGACTAGTACTTTAAAGAGCGAGGAAGGGATTTATGGTATGTATAGTATGCGGTATGCTCCATGTATTGAAGATTTGGAGGTTTCTTGACGATTGCTCTAAAGTTTGCAACGAGGAATACAGCCGATCAAAGCTTGAGGCCGACCACTCATCTCGCAAGTGTTTTCCTTTTCATAATTTCGAGTAAAGCGTCGTTTCATAGCAGTCAACGTAAGAGCGTAAGGGCACACCCACTTCAGGGGGGGGGGGGGGCGGGTTGTAATTTTTATTGGAATTAGTTGAGGTTAATCGAATCAAATTCCTGGAATTCGAGTTTAACTGAGCAAGGGATAAGATAAGACGATGATGAGCTGATTGGACGATCGTTGTTTTCGTCATTTTTGTTCAGTAGAAGTACAGTGATTACATTTATTAAAAAAAAATAAATCGCTTTATCTGTTTAGTGGAGACATGATGCTTACTGAAGTGGCGCCATTCAGGCCAGAAGTGCCGTGTGCCTATGAGAGAATGCACTATCAACCGATGACCAGAATGTGCACTCGCAAATCTACCAAACAGGAGGTAAAGCAAAAAAAACTTTTCACTTGCAGAGAGTAGGACACAAGAATGAATTTTAAAAAATATTGCAGTTCCTTAAAATCAGTGAAACAAGAAAGAAAATACGTAAACTTGAATTTTAACAGGAATGGCAACCAGCCTACTTATTTCTGCTAACCACCGTGAGGTGGATCCTTCTGGGCAGTACTCATGGACATAGAGACCCCCGTAATATAAAGTCCGGGTGGGTGTCAAAGGCTGTTATGAAGACTGCTGCAAGAGTGGGGTCTGGGGTTGCAGAATTTGAACATGTTTTAGAACACCTTACAATTTAATAAAGTAAAATAATAAAACAAAATTCAGGAGTGCAAAGAAAATATTGCAGTAGTTTGATTGATAGCACAAGGTCGGGATTTTTAGTGGAAGTTAACTGTCGGAAATTTGACCAGTTGTTATTTTGACCTGTCGGATTTCATATCTTCGGTACATTGACCTGTCGAGAATTTGGTGTCGGGATTTTGACTGTCAGGATTTCGAAGCCGGAGCCTTGAAAACACAGTTGGGACTCATATTACAGTTATTAGAATGTAATTGTTAATTACTTCCTGCAGAACTCGGAAGAAATTAACTCGACTTTAAAAATAGTCAAGGGTATACAATGTGTAGTATTGATCTGTCCTTCACTAACAAAATAAATTGTTTTGGTCCTTTTGTTGCTAAATTAAAACATACATATATTTATCTCTACGATATTTCATGTTTACAGGTTTCCCGTTGGCCCAGAGTGAGACAGCTAGGGATAAATCGTAGAGGATTTTGAACGAATTCTCTGATAATCGATAATTTGTATCGATCGAACCTTCGAGTGTCGCCGCATGATGTCAATAATGCAGAGGAAGGTAAAGAAAAAAAAACATTTGAATATTAATTTATTGGTAATAATAATTAGAAATTCCTTCCAGGTCGTTCCGACAGTGAAATAAATATTTTTATTAAGGGTCATGCCAGTTGCACATGTGTTGTTTGGAGATAAAGTGCTGAACGTGCTTCATTGATTATAGGGCTTACCGAATTCGATCCATGGTGTAATAGTCGATTATTGTTCAATAGTTAATGGTCTTCAACCGCCAGTTAATCAAAGTTTCAACCGTTATTACCAGGTCATATCAAGTTTAAAATAGAAAATTCGATACGGCGCGCATGCACTCGAAACTAATTTCGAGTTGCTGATAATTTCACACCTGCTGGAATTTTCAGCATGCCTTAAATGTTTCAACACAGACGAGCCCCATCGAGGTTAATGACAAAATTGTTGGAATGGTTTAGTAAAGAATTTTGAGATGTATCCCCTGTTTTTTTTTTATCCCGAATGTTTGAAACACAGACTCCTCATTAAGGCCTTAATGAGCAAATCTCTGGCGTGGTTCTTAACCCTAAATACACAAAAGCGGCCTCAATTCCTTTACAGCCGATTTTGCTGTCACACACTTATTTTTTGTTTGTTTTATTTAAAGTTCACCATCATTAACTAGATTCGAACTGTCGTCCAATTGGTTTGGAGGCCATAACTCTGACCACTCCACTTTTGCTGCTCATTATGTTGAAGATCCATGGGATGACGTTGCGTGCTGGACTTAGGTTTTTTTAAATTATTATTTTCCTCCTTCTTCTGAAAGTAAGACCACCTCGTGAGCAGGGTTAGTAGGGTGATCTTGGATTCGAATCTCGTCTTAAGTTGTTTTCGTTGTGGCTGCAGCGAGCGACTATACGTATCGCACAACCGGTCTTACGTACATTTCCGCCACTCACGAAAATGTTGAGGCGCACACCTCTATCACGTGCTCTAACAGCGCTCTCTATAGGATTACTATAGTATAATCTAAAAGTAACCTTCACAATTATTATCGGTTAAAATTGTATTGGTTTTAGGCCTAGTTTTAGATTTTTGGCATAATTGTCATCTTGTAAGCCTAAATTTTACCTGCCGTTTTAATTTCGTAAGTAGCAGCTAACGGAGATTTGGGTTGTTCGAGAGTACGCTTATTCATTTAACAACGTGATTCATGGCAACGTGATTTAAAGCCTAATTTTCAGATCTTAGGTCTAATTTCTTTTATCTGCCGTGTTAGTTTCGTAAGTAGGAGCTTACGGAAATTTGGTTCGAAAATAGGCTTAATCATCCATGCAACACGGTGTCGAGACTATTTTAAATGAAGCTAGTGTGTGTCGTTAACGAAATCCATTTTTTTTACGATTGCGTGTCTAGTGTTTAAAAGTGACAACTGAATGTTATTGTTTCACTGAGTTACATCGAGAAAGCCTTATATTAGCTATAAGGAAATAACGATGTTTTAATTTGCCGTGTTTTTTGAATAATATTTTGTCGCTGAATGTAATGGTGAAAGCCGTTTGTCTGTATCTGGTTCCGTTCTGAAGTTTCAGCCGTTTCGGCTGTACATACTATTATAGTGTCCGCGGCCTATCTTGAGTTCGCCCCAGAACGAATACAGATAATCGATTGTATGTTTTCGATAGCAGAGCACCTTGTTGATATCCTAGATGGTTACAAAAATAATGGCTGCCGTCGATTAAAGCCGCTCCCTCCAGGAAGATGTTGCCGCTCGTAAAATAACTGCAGGACTCGAGATACGCTGCGCGCACAATAAAATCATACTCGCATGCCTATAGAATGTGAATGCTCGGAATACAAGAAAGGAAGGGCTTCATTATCCAATCAATAGCATGTTATATCGCGGTAGAAGTCTTATGAAACTACTAAGTCACTGTGGTGTGGCCTACTCTTTATGTAATTTATATGAGAAGATAAGAAAAAAAAGGCTTTACGACCATCAGCTCTCGCCAAAACACTATTTTAAATAAACTGTCAAATTTTCAAAGTACATAGACTTTTGTCAAGACATTGTTAAAACGAGCAAATAACGTCAATAAGTAAAAATTTATACAAATACTATAAAGACAAATTCACACTTCGTCCTACTTTACTGCACAGTAGAACGTCAACAAATAACACAAAACCGGCCACTGCGGCGGAACTACCTCAGCCATAAATAATATTAAATGAAAAGTTTACCCTTGGTGGTAAGGCAGTTTACCCCTTTTTATATCCATCCTGCCTTTCCTTTCCGTCACTGAACACGTTAATTCTTGTTTTATCTTTTTTTTTTATTTAGGCTGGATATCGTCGGCACTTCTGTCCTTTCCAATTTAATGCACATTTTGCAACAAACGTTGTATTATTATTATTATTATTATTATTATTATTATTATTATTATTATTATTATTATTATTATTATTATCCAAAAGTATTTAATAAATTACCAGTAGAATTAAGGAACTCGGATTATACCTTTAGGAAAGAAATAAAAAAAAATGGATTTTAAAATAAGGCTTTTTTAAAATTGTAGTCTGAATAGTCTTTACTGTATTAACACTGTGGTCTTTACTCTAGTCTTTATTTTAGTTTTTATTGTAGGAGCACTGTATATTGTAGTTACATTAATATTATAGTTGACAATTTAGGGAAGTTTGTGTAACATTTTCTGACTTTTACCATGTACTGCATTTTGACGGGCACATACAAACCAAACCCCTTGGTTTCGTGCAAAGTGTGGAATAAATTATTATTATCACGCTGACCACATTTTTATATTAGTTAAAAGGGTTAACCTCAGCACTCTCAGAGCTCTCAGTCAGAAAGGTAGCTAGCTATAATTGCCAAGAATTTCTTGTGTGCTCAATACAGTATGTAGTATACAGTTAGGGGCCAAAATAGCCAAAATTTTTAATGCCATTTTGGCCCTTTTTTGGTGCTAGGTTATTCTCAGTCTTTTAGAAAAATAAAATTCCTCGTTATTACGGTATGTTCATGTAGTTTCTGAAAATATCAAATGTGATAATGCTACACAATTAGACTTTAAAATAGTCAAAGCATCATATTTGTCTTTTTGGCCGTTCTGCCCTTGCCGTATACAATATTAATCTTAAAGGTTTGGGAGCACCTGTAGAAATGACCCCAGAGTGATGAATTTTTTGTGCGTGTGGTAGCGATGACTAAGGTGAACTTTTCCATAACCTGCCAAATTCCCCCCCCCCCCCCAAAAAAAATTTGTTTCCCCACATGCGACGATCAGTCGTTAGTAATGCCTAGCAACAATCAAACAGATTGATGCTGGCGTATAACACGCTGGCTGATGGAAAATCGCGTCTTAAGTGCCAGTATCGATTGCGAGATATTAGGAACTTGCACAATACGTTACTCGATGCACCCCATAGCATCATTGGCACTCCACACACAAAAAAATCTGTTCTCATCTGATTCTCAAGCAGCGTGTTCTCAAGCAGAGGCATTTGGTTGATTTTGTTCAGTGATTCAGACGATTAATGCATGGTGTGTTCTTCAAGATACACCTTTCAGAGTATCATACATTTTTTTTCTCTTTAATTTTTTAATCCTTTTTTTTTATTGTTTCTTTAGTTTAATTTTAAATGGTTCATTGTTCTTTATCTTTATGGATTTTACTTTATGTTTGTTGTACCGATACAAACAAGTTCACTGAACACTTCGTGTCATTCATTTGTTTGAACACATACAATAACAATAAAAAGAAATTACTAGAAAGTATCTGTAAAACCATGAACTTACGAAAAGCTGAATTTGGATTTGTTCTGCCTATTCCTTTTACATCTGATTTCCACTAAAATAATACGAACGTAATCAGAAAACGGGTTGGTAATTCACACTCTCGAAGGCATAATTTACTCATCAATGTACGTACTCTCGACACCGTTAATTTTTTCTCGGTAATTTATTGTCAATTTTTTAGTATGCTGCTCCTCTACAATAGTGAAATCCGTATTGGTGTTGCTGATGAAAATCTGATGCGTATTTAGAATGAAAAAAGTGAACGTTATTAATATTTTTTTTTAAATAAACGTGTCTCAAGAGATGATGATAGATGATAATGATTGCAATTGGATTTGTGGAGTGTTCATATTCAGCTGCTTTCCTATGGCGGCCTCAATACAATATTATTTTGTCGTCATTTCTTCCTGGTTTTCTAAATTTAAAACGCACCGGCATGTAATTAATACTCAATTCAAATTGATAGCGGAAGAGCTATTCTTTTATATACAAAAAGAGAATTGCCGGAATCTAAGGAAACCCTCTAATAGAGTTATCTATTTTTAAATTATACAAGATGGAAGATAATTGGCCATCAGGAGACGAACGTGACTAAGTTTATTAAATAGAATATATTGATTTCTGCAGCTCGTGTGATCGAATTCTACCCATATCCGTTAGTCAGAAATGTACTTTTATTTTTAATTTACATCTCTTTTCCCAAAATGTATCGAATTTTGATAATTTTATATCCCTGATTGCGAAACTTTCTCAGAGTGTCGATGTTTAATGACGATCAGTCATAAATTTGATCAGTAAGCTACTTTCAGCGCGAGACCATTTTGAAGACACAATGTCGTATAAGGGACCGGTTTCGCAATTTGATAATTCGCTCATTATCAACTTTCAACAGCTGTTGTGTTGCTTCTAATTAACCTAGCGGACTCCAATTAGGTTCATTTGAGAGTTGGGAATGTCTTCTTTACATCAATGGTAATTAAAAGGATCTAACACTGTTAGAGACTGAGCTACGCTCGTTTTACTAGGGGCTTGTATCACAGTTTATCCGATTTGCCTTTAGATAGTTGGCTCATTTTCAACTTTCAACTGCTGTTGCGATTATTCTAATTAAAGTGGATGACCCCAACTAGGTTCATGAAAAAGGGGGGAATGTCCTCTTTCCCTCAAGAGTAAATTAAAGGGGCTATCACTCTTAGGGCCCGAGCTGCGCCCGTTTTACTAGTGGCTTGTATCACAGTTCATCTTATTTATCGCCGAAGGGACAAGGGGTGGGGGTCCTACATTTTTTGGACCCTCTCATCGTATACCTGTAATTGCGTTTGCTTCAGCGTTAGTATTTCGTATTAAGTGTACCTAAACATCATTTTACGCCACTCGTAATTGAAGTTAAAACGTAAAGCTCCCAATCCAGACGAGCAGAGCTTCACGTTTCCGTAAAAATCCGACGATTCACGAAGGTGACGTCACTGCCGTAATATGGGCATGTTGAGAATGAAAGCAAACTGCTTCCTCTAAGTGAGATATCCTGTATAGAGCAGTGACATTTGCCGCCATATTGGCACCAGTATGGGTATTCCAGCCACTATAGTATGGGTTTTGGAGGGCATAACTACAAGGTGCACTACATAAAAATGGAGGGAAAAACAACGGAAGAGCGGATATCTTAGGCTTAAAATAACGTTGTTTTCTCCAACAACAAAAATCGCGCGTTTTAGGTCTAAGAAATCACTCTTCACAGCATCGGCTTCAGTATGACGCCCTTCTGTTTCTCTCTGCAGTGCCCCTTGCAGCTAACCCATTAAGGCTCCACCATAGAGTTATATACAATAATACTACGTCGTGTCTCTGCTCTATAGATCTGTGGTTTGTTTGTCGGTGACCATTCAGAAACGAGTAGAGCTTTGATTTATATAATTGCTGAGTGGAAAGGTGTGGTATTTTCTGTGTAATCGAGCACGGTGCTCGTTTTGTGTAAATAAAACAAAGTTCTCACTGACGTAGGGCCTACTATTGTGTTTCCATTACTCCTGATGAATTGATTGGGTTTTTTAACCATGTTAACGGACGTACCGTTTAGGTGCAGGCGCTGTGGCATTGCAGCAGGGAATATAAATGCACCGTTACCCTCGTCCTTACAGTGTGCCTGCCATAAATTATTTCGGCCTCAATAAAGTGCATCTGCCGTCACCCCCCCACCCTCTGAAACAGGCAGGAAAAAAGGTGACGCCATTTTCAGTGTCATATTCTTCTTCACTTTCAAAACATACGCAGAAATTGTGCAGTGGGTGTTTGCAGTGGCACTCCTGCAGAAACCTCGCCATAGCAACCTCGCGCCAAATAAAATAGACCATAGCCTCTGCCTCAAATACCACGGCTTAGCCTAACGTTCAGAAAAAGCAATTTTGACCCACTTTTTATTGGCGTTCAAAAAACTTAATCGAATTCCTGCGGTCATAACGAGTATCCCATCTGTGCTGTTTTTACTCCCCTTCGGGCAGTTTGGTAGATCGACTCGATTCTGGAAAAACCACTTTCATTTTCGTCCGTATAAACTCTCCATCCTTCAATTCCTACCCACCCCACCCCGCAACAACCCCTCCCCATTCCATCCATTCCCTGTTATTTCGTTAAACGGCCAACTATACTGTCTAAGGGCGCGTTTACTCAACGACTCGCTTTTGCATTCTCGCAGCTAGAAGCTAGAAAACATCTGAAATTCCAACATGGCGGCTGTTTTAGCTCTTCCAATTCGCAACGAAACGAGTGTACACTTGAGATTAGAAGCGATTGGGAAAATTGTTTCGTCAGGAGGAATTCTCTATCTTATTGTCACGAATTATAAGACTGCAAGCATTTGCTCAAACGATGTCTGATTTAGCTAATCTAGGTAGCGTTGTTACCATGGCAACAATTCATTTGCCATCGCGATTAAATTCCAGCTGCGAGAATGCAAAGGCGAGCCGTTGCGTAAAAGCGCCCTAACATCTTTGAGACCTCTCCAATCCAACATACTGTTTTGTATACCTTGGAATAATTCAATTAAACTTTTTTTTCGTTTTGAAGAAATATGGCGTTGAATTTTCATTTATACGAATATTATGTTTTCATTTATATTCTTTGTGGAATATTTCATGTTTTGCGAAGAGTGAGGTTTAGGCTAATTTTATACGATGGGACAGCTTATTAACTGTCCGGTTTCGTTTATTTTTTTATTGACTTATGATCAATTCATTTTTATTGATTTGTTTGTTTTTTGAAGTTGTTATACACAAAACAAGATAAGCTATTGAACCAATTTGAATTTCGTTTGATGACGTCATAATTGCAAAATAAATGCGCGCGGCAAAGACCAGTTTATTGGTCATGTCTTCTGATTGGCTGATCCGACTGAAAAAAATAGTATGTGAAAAGTGTTCCCATTCATGGAAACGTTAAAAATGGTCCATACATTTTTTATACAAAGACATTTAATAGACATTTTAATATTTGACCATCCGTCCCAAGTATTGGTCGGCGCATCGTTAAGTACAGTTCGAAAAGTGTTTGTGTAAGAACGCATTGTAGCCCCTATAGGGCAGTGACACGACGTAGTATTATTGTATATAACTCTACGGTGGAGCCAGTTACTGGGTTAGCTGCAAGGTGCACTGGTGGGGGAAAAGAAGAGCGCCTTACTGAAACCAGTGCGATTAGGCTGGATTTCTTAGGCCTAAAACGCGCGATTTTTGTCGATTTGTTGGCAGTTGCTGAGATTTTTAAGCAAGTGGAATCTTTATTTTCCAATTACAACCTAAGCAGCATAAAAAAATGGAGAAAACAACGGTTTTTTAAGCCTACGAAACCCACTCACAAAGCACTGGCTTGACTAGAAGTATACCGTTGTTTAACCCACCATTTTAATCTAGTGCCCCTTGCTGGTATCTCTCTTGTAGCCATGTGACGTCACTTGACGCTGCTCTATATGATGAGTTTTCCTCCGTAACAGTGGGTATCAAGAGTTGAAGAGCATCATAACTTTCGAAAATCCTGCAAACTGTTTTTGTTTATTTGTATCTTTAGGCCGAGATTTACAATTCAGATGGCAACACCATGCATCCGATAATGGTTCGGTATTGGTATGAAATTATTATGATATTATAAATAATAATAAACAGTAAAATTTGTTGCGACAGCGACGGGTCTGCAAGGACCGGGGAATCACTAACAGCCAGCCCTAGGAAAGGTGTACACAAACTGGCTTAGGAATGGCGATCAGAATAGGTTTGGGGACACGAATGCCTTACCACTTTGGTTAGACCTGCCAGGGACCCAAAGGTCCCCGATGGCATCGCCAAACGTGTGGGACATGGGAAGGGTGTGAAGATAGTTAAAAGGCCCAAACAGTACACAAAAAAAGTAAAAACATTTTGTTTATTCTAGTAGTGAAAAGCTCATTTCCATCAATAGCTTTAGTTGGGCGCTGGAATAACAAGATGACGCAGGTGCTGTAGCTGAGGACTTGTTATGGTCAATGTTACCAACAGCAGCCGTTGAGGAAACATCTTTACGTGCATTTGAAGGGCAGACAACTGTGTTTGTTTGAAACATTTCACATATGGCATTTCCCATTTCTGCTGATATCTGCAACACGCAGAGCCCAAGGTGAAATACCTTGTAGTATTTGTGGGCAGCCCTGCGCTAATGTTAGCATTAACACCTACGCAGGTGGCGCTTGCCACCAAAGTTATGCGCACCTTGTCTGCACGGAATGGTAAGTTGTGGCTTCCTGTTTTGTTAATAAATAACGGCAGCACAGGATGTCATGTGCTGCACTTTGTCCAACATACCAACTACTTAGTTGTGTCACCACTCTGTTGCCCCTTTAGGGCATGGCGGGCCAGAACACCATTAGCGTATTTACCATATAACTTTTCAGTTAAGTCTTTCTTGCATGTAAGTACATGGACAACGACTCCAGCATAAATAGGAAGTGTAGATTCTTGACACTGTCTTTGCTTAGTATCGGCAGTTATTCTCATCCCCCACACTGTTAAATTTCAGGAATTGTGAAATGGATATGGATGTCTGTTATTCCGCATCAACCGAGTCATTTAAAGTGTTTGTTCCGTCTAATATCATTCTAACTAGTGCCAATAATGTTTCTGGCACACAGGACGTCTGGCAGTCCTTACTGAATGTTCCTTTACGTTTTTCATTTTCCAGAAACATATCTGCTGGTACTATGTGTGCATCCCATGCCAAGCAGACTGCATCCAAATCTCGTTAAATTTGCAAGTCTGAGCAATTGCTTCGCGTATGACTTTAGAAAATGTTAGCACAATATCCCGTGCCCTTTGGTACGAGCAGATAGTCCAGGACTGTTATTAGCTTTTCCATCAATCGTATGGCATGTTGTTGGGTTTCTTCTGCAGCTAAGGCTGTTAAAATAAGGTGCAATATGGTAAGATCTGCCATCTTAAAAAAAGAGGAATTGTCTTCGTCCAGAGTGATTCTTCAATATGAGACACCAATTCAGCAAACACTATACCATAAATAACGCTGTTATCATTGCTCGCTTCACTTTCTTTAATAGATCTTGAACCACACCAGATCACACCAAATAAAATGACCAGAGGCATCCGATGTGATACTTTGGCTCAGTTGCAAACATCCCCTTCACTGGAGTATTTCAAGTAGCTGTGTCACAAAGTGCCGAAGCTGCATTTCGTACACGGGTACTACTCCAGATGTAAAGAAAGTTAAAAGAGAGGAAAAAAACTACGAAAACCAAACGAGAAGAAACAGCGCCCTTATCACAATATACAACGTCCAGTTTGCCATATTCATCTCCTTTTCATGAACCTAACAAGCGTTTTTTTTCCGTGATGAAGGTAGTGAAATCGGTACTCTTCCAACAAATCGATCATCTGGTGTATACACCTCTGTACGAAATGCAGCTTTGACACTTGGTGACCCAAACCTACTTGGAAAACTCAGTGATTGGGATATGTTTGCTATTGAGCCAAAGTACCATTAACATCAAATATCTCTGGTCACTTTGCAAGCGTGCAGGATATATTAAAGAAAATGAAGCGAACAATGACGACAGTGCTATTCATGGTGTAGTGTTTGCTGAATTGGTACGATATATTGAAGCATCACCGTTGGAAGAAGACACATTTCCTGTTATTAAGATGGCAAACGATTGCAGGAGAAGCTAATCTGGCCATAACAAAGGGCCTGGGGCAGATACCCCCATTCCCTTCATGAAGTCATACAGGCGAAGGAATTGCTCAGGCTTTCAAAGTTAACGAGATTCGGCTGCAGTGTGCGTCGCACGGGTCGTACAACTACTTCCACGATATGTTTACGGAAAATGAAAAATTAATGGAACGTTCAATAAGGACCGCCAGAAGTCCTGTGTCACAAACTTAATTCGTCCTCTTTAGAATGGTATTAGACGGAACTAACATTTTAAAGCACTCATTTAATGTAGAACAACTGGTATCCATATCGATTTCACAAGTGACTGAAGTTCAATAGTGTGAAAAATGAAAGAAAAACTGCCAACAATAGACACCTTATAAACATGACGGAAAGCCAAATGGCTTGTAAAGTGACAAACAAAATACAGATGCAAACGTATTTACGTTGACTTTTGGACTTAAATCTCAGCCTGCCTGAGCGGGAGTTGAACCTACGACCTTCGAGACCAAAAGCGGAAGTCCTACCGCTCAGCCACTTTCTGCTTCCACGCCTTCCTAGTTATGTGGGAGTAGTTGTCTATGTACTTACATGTAAAGATATGTATTCAGGCCAGGAATGCCAGCATTTTACGCAGATATTCAACCAGTATTGGACGCATGGCATTTCTACCTGGATTGTAATTCTCGGCCTAATATAAATAAACAAAGGCAGTTTATGACAGTTGTGAAAGGTATCATGATGCTCTTCAGTTCTTGATAGCAACTGTTCCGGAGGCAAACTCATCATGGGCTACGATGCGTTATTACTCACACACTTGTCGAGATGTAGTTACGAGAGTCGACGGAACCGGAAACGGATGGCCAAATATTAAATGTCGATTTTCGACATGAACGGTTGTCCCTATATGAAAAATGAATAGGACCATTTTCGTAAGAAATGTATTGCTGAACTTTTTTTCATGTATTATTTTTCCAATTGGATCAACCGATCAGAAGTTACGAGCAAAATGATGTTATTTTCGGGCGGTCATTTTGAATTCATGACGTCATTATACAAAATTCAGCTTGTTTCTATAGCTTATCTTGTTTTGTGTATTGATACCTTCATTTATGCCGATTTATGCGTTTGTGTCAGGAAGTGCACGATTATTATCCTAAGCTGCCCTATATTTTTACTTTAACCGCTTGAGATCACACTTTTACCGAGTAAACAATGCCGTTTTTCACTCAGGGCGTTACTTCTTAACGTCTGTGTTCCAAATTGAACTGTACGTCTGTTTCCAGTGACAGAATAGGATTAGATGTTCAGGTGTCCAAACCCGCGAAACCGTGAAATGTCTAATTAAGATTGATCTCAGCTCGCTATTAATTTTCTTTTTTCGTTCCCGGAATCAGGACGAGTGTCTATCATGTCATTTAGGCCCAGAATGAACCAAAATTGAGATTAATAGCCAGTGGCCGCAAGTGAGGCGTTCACAGCTCTATTAACCCTCTTGCTGGCTGACAGCCGGTCGGTGGTCATTCGTTTTGTTACCAATTTTCGGGCAGAGAAATTATAGGATTGCGCGCGTTTCGGAACTATAGTTGTTTATTAAAGCAAAATAAGTCCGTTGAATAGGTAATTCAAAAAATTACGTTACAGGGGAAAAAAAAAATCAGTACTCTTAAAATAATGTTAAAACATCACATTGAAAAAGCAAAATGATACTACCGTATTTTTTATATCACGATCCAGTTTAAAAAGTTTGGCTCGTAGCCATCAAAACTGTTTAATCTGAAAAATACCTTGAAAAGAATACTGACCACAACTGGAAGCATTGATACACATCTTACTTCCCTACTTACAGATACTAGCCTACTTAAAATGTAACAAGCGGCTGCAACGACTATCTAGTCGCAACGGTCTTCCGCCACTTACGAAAATGTTGAGGCGCACACCTCTATCATGCACTGCAACAGCGCTCTCCATTACATAGTTTAAAAGTAACCATCACAATTCCCGGTTAAAAATGTATCAAATTTTAGGCCTAGTCTTAGATTAAAGCGTAATTTTCAGCTTTTACGCCTAATTTTTTTTTATCTGCCATTTTAATTTCCCAAGTAGTTGCTAACGGAGAATATGGTTTGAGAGTAGGCCTATTCATCCCATGCGAGACGGTGTCGAGACTATTTTAAATTATGCTAATGTGTGTCATCAGAATCGGCTAATGACAGTATACACCACGTCCGCAGGGTTTATTCACTCCTGGTGTCATTAACGAAATCCTTTTGATTGTACGGTTGCGTGTCTTCCTCTAGTGGTTAAATGCGACGATCAAATGTTATTATTTCTTTGAGTTACGTCCAGAAAACCTATTAGCTGTAAGGAAGCAACGATGTTTCAATTTGCTGTGTTTTTAAACTAATTTTTGGACGCTGAATGTAATGGTGAAAACGGCTTGTCTCTATCTATACTACGCGCAATGGCTGTTTGCTGTGACGTGCATATCACGTGACTGAGCTAGTCCAATCAGACGGCCAAACAGCCGTTGTTCTCGTTCGTCATTGGCTAACTCATGGTGACATCACGGCAAACAGCCATTGCGCATGGTTCAGTGGGAGTTGAAAAAAGCGACGGACGGACAAAGCCGTTTCGGCTGCACAGACGACTAAAAAAAATAATAAACTTGTGTACGATGCGTGGGTGGAGGAATGTACGGCCGAACTACTAAACCACAATTAATCAGCCGTCAAACAAATTGTACACACATTAATACGGGTTTCTTCTAGACTGATAAAAAGTAAAAAATTTGTCTGCGATTAGAGCCAGATTTAAGATTCTGAATGTGCGTAGTCTGCGAAATTAGGTAATTATACATAAAAAAAACATGTTTGAAAAGCGGAAAACAAAAAGAAATCATATCAAATTCATAAGCAAGAAATTATAAAATGGACGCAGCGTTTCGTTTTATTTGTTTTACAAGCTACATAACGGGCATTCCTTTCCCCCACGAAACGTAGCATTTTTTGACTTTGTGGTTTTTTTAAATTTTAATATCATTTATATTGTGGAGTCTCATCTGAAGCAAATTAATGCTCGTATAGATGAACCGCACTATTTTGACGTTAGCGGTTCAGCCGCTGCCTTTACTGAATCTTTTGGAAGGAAGGAAATGCAATAAGGTGGGGGGCAAAGCCGGGGATTCGAACCGAGAAACCTCCGATCATGGTAGGGTAGAACTGCTATCGTAGCTGTTGAGGGAGCTTGTTAGTCTTTCGAAATTAGTGGCTTCGACGAAATTAGCGGCTTTCCCAAACACACTCTAAGGCGAGAATTCCCTTTTAGGACTGCATTTACACTTTAAAATTTAACTGACGTGCAAAAAAAAATCATAGCTTCTCACCCCCTTAAAGCCTGTGTTATTTTTTTTCTTTAATGTACAGTATTGGTCATCAATCCCATTTTTCTGCTTTACTAGTAGTGGCTGCAGGTTTTTTGATCTAACCAGAATAGAAAAGCTGTTTATTTAAAACAACAGTGGGCGCATTTGGGCGCCCCATTCCTAAAAGGGCTTCTCGGGCGGCATTCAAGCATAAAAAAAGAAATACCTGTAACCATTTGTCAGAAAATTGTTCCAGAACCACTTCTGGGCCCAAATCTATAGACCTGGTGACATCCGTGACGAACTCGACAGAAGTGAACAGAAGTGGAGACAAAATGTCCTTCATCCGGGAAAATCTTCTTCTCAACCCGAACAGGAAGAAGACAAGGTTCTTATTTCAACCTTTTATAATTTAAGACTAAGCTGGGCGGGGCTTAGAAACTATTGCATTCATAGGTCAACAACAAGTTTAAAGCCAAAATGTAACGAGGTAACATTATTTTCCTCGTCGCCAATTGTAATGTTTGGGGACGTCCAACTACAAGCATGACTAGTAAACCATCCGGCCCGACCTACAACTACATTAGGGGCAGGGGGGGGGGGGGTAGATAAAAGGGCTTTTAGACAAAATAGTTTCTAAAGTTATCACTCAGCCACAGTTAAGCTATTTTTCTGTGCTTCCAAAAAAAACCGCACGTTCGTGAATCCCAAAAGTGTTGCAAGGAAAGGATCGTTGGCAATTTTTGTACTGTCAGTGTCGCCCTTGGCTGACAGAAAGCGGCAACAGAGCAAATCAATCGCATCATTGACGCTGTCGGCGGCCATTTTGTCCAATCCAGTCAAGTCTGGTATTTTCCATACACGTTCCGGACGGAACTGAAGTCGAGCCCTGGTTTTGGACCAGACATCTGGTGCTTGGTAGAAAGTGTAGCCACCCGGAGGGATGCTCGAGTCTTTTATTAATTTAAGACAAGTTTACAGATTGTTACAAACGCTAGCTGCAAGGTGTACTCTTAAGTGTAAATAAAGCTCTACGATAAATATGGTTAGTGCCTTCAGCATGCACCACACCTATCCGGCACTATTTGATAGGGACTTTGCCAGGGTTCCCTTTCCAGTCGCCGACCAGATGAGTTTCCTCAAGCAGCAGGCTGAGCTCTGCCACCTCTCTAACACCAAGACCACAATAAAGTATATTTATTTGTAGGCTTTAGTTTTGTATACGTGTTGCAAGTGATTTTTTTTATTTCCCTCGTCCACACATCATAACGGCCAAAAAAAAAGGTACACTACTAATTTCGCTAAGCATAAATAAATCCACATTCAAACCTAATTCCGTTGCCTTTTGCACTTAAGTATTAAACTTAAATACAATTTGCATATCTGTATAGTGGCGTATGCAGAAATTTTTTTTGGGGGGGAGGGGATGGTGGGGGAAGAATAGTGCATGAACGGGCGCCCTGTGCTACTAAAAAAAACGTTGAATAACCTGTTTGGGAGTCTGGGGAGCGCTGCAAGCTCCCCGAGCGGGGTCCACCCCGGAAATTAACACATTTTAAGAGTTTTTTGGGGGCCCATGGAGCAACTTTTCAGCAACTCTTTTTTTTCTGGGGGGGGGGGGAACAGTGGAGCAACTTTACAACATCTTCAGCAGCAATTTTCCCCTAAATTTTGAGATATTAAATCTTTGGGTCTACATGACAATTTGAAGTATTTATGACATTATTATCATACAAACAAATCACTAAAAACAAGTTTGGCCTGTGACATGGGGGTGCCCAATTTTCATGGGGAGGAGGGCACGGGCCCTTGTGCGCCCCCCACCCCCTCTGTGTATTTATGTCTCACTACATTCACTAAACATGTTATAGCATAGCCTGACTTAACATTCTTGCCCGGTTCCTAGCAGATTTAGTAATAGCAATATGGCGTTTCCGGAAAACATTATTCCATGGAATATTTGCTCCATTCTTCCATCTTAATGATAGATCGTTGTCGCAATTTTAATGAAACAGCTTTCGCTTCGTATGAGCGTCAACACTCGCCACCACCGACCTACATAAAATGGAAGTCAATGGAGCGTAAAAATGATTTCTAATTTTACCGATTGACGAAAACAGCCGAAGCTCGAAAACGAATTCGGAACGACTTGTTGTTAAGGCCTCGAAAGGGTTCGTTCGTTCCCGTCGTTATTCTCCGAACGTTTCGTTGATTCTGTCATTTTGATAAATGCTCGTCATTTGTCATGGCCGTTGTTAAGTTTGTAACGTTGGCTGCCGTGCCACTCACTCATAACATGAGCATTCATCTTTCGTGTGCCGTGTGAGGCACAATTGATCAGACGCCGGTGATAATTTCCACGAAATTGGAAGTTTTAAAGGTATTGTAGCTGTCTGTCTTTCTTGTAAGATGAATGGAAAAACCCGGGGAGAAACAATAAGTGCGGTAAAAAGAAGAAAAATGGACCAAAATTAAAAAAAAAAATCTCAGCTAAGAATGGTGGATAAAATACTTCAGGGATGAAGCAAAAGCCATAAATAAAAACAAAGCGCTCCCAAAAAATAAAATAAAATAAATGAGTAGGTCTACTTGAAAAAAGAAAACGAAAACTAGAAAACAAAAACACACTTTTTTTTTAGCCTTTGTCAACTGAAGCATACTGACGCTCGTATAGATGAAGCGGCTCAGTTTTTAATCCTATTGAGCGTTTTTGAAGGAGAAAGAACTCTAGTAAGGGAAAAGACAAACCCGATCATCGCGGGGAGCCGAGATTATGTCCCAAATAGGTCACAAATAGATCCCATAGATCCTGAGGAGGAAGACTTGCAGGGACTTTCCCAAGGTCCCCTTCCCAGTCAGGCTCCCTCAGGCAACTAGGCTGAGCTCTGCCACCGCCCAATTCGGATAGAGTTTCGTTTCTTCGTGCTAAGATTATACCGAGTTAGAAATTAAGTGTCTCGCCTCTGGCGTTCTAGCGTGGGCCAGGAAGTTACCACCTCTTAGGGCGCGTTTAAGCAAAGGGCAATTACATCCATTTTGACATGCTTGCCTTTCTTTTGGATCACTTACACAATAACTAAACACAAGTACTGCGGTAAGAATACGTTACGTACGTCAGATACAACAATTTAATTATTGCATCACCAAAACACGACACGGAGACCGCCATTGTTTTCTGGAACGCGCAGAAATTAATCCCGACAGATGTCACTCTTCGATTTCGACTCGCAGCCGATTGAGATAGCTCTATTGGCTGCAAGAGCTCGAGCGTCTGACGGCCTTTAGCTGGCCGACAGTTGTGGCCAGCTAAGGCCGTCGGACGCTTGCTCTCTCACAGCTAATAGAGCTATCTCAATCGGCTGCGAGTCGAAATCGAAGAGTGACATCTGTCGGCATTAATTTCTGCGCGTTCCAGCAAAACAATGGCGGTGTACGTATCGTGTTTTGGTGATGCAATAATTAAATTATTGTATCGGACGTACGTAACGATTCTTGCTGCAATTCTTGTGCTTAGTTATTGTGTAAATGATCCAAAAGTAAAGTGTATGTCAAAATGGATGTAATTGCCCTTTAAGCAACGACTTACCTTTGCCTTCTCGCAACTAGAACCTATGAATCATCTGAAATTCCAACATGGCGGCGGTTAGTTCTGCCGACACGCAACGAAATAGTCACTAATGTAAGTTCAGAAGCGACTGGGAAAATTGTTTCGTCGAGAGGAATTATTTATCTTATTGTCACGGCTTGTAGGACTGCAAGCATAGCATTTTTTTCAAACGATGTCGGATTAGCTAACCCAGGTAGCATTGTTAGCATGGCAACGACTCGCGAGAATGCAAAGGCAAGTCGTTGCGTAAATCGTCCTTATGGTAGATTTGGTAAAAATGAGATACTACGGTGTTGAATCAACCTTGACTGGAGTAGGGAAGCAATGCCCACAGTTTCTTACCAGACGACTCCGTTACGTGTATAATGCAGTACGAAAGGAGAGTTCCAACTTGGCCACTCCCGCTTTAAAGTTACTGGTAATACTAATTCGGAAACTAGTTGGAATTGAAAAGCAAGGTTATCAGTTTGGCTGTACTGCTGTTCAATTCATTCTTGGAGAATTCTCAAGGTCTGGCTGTGAAGGTCTCGCTACAGCTTTGCCGTCGCAATACGATTCTGCGTTCTCGTAATCCTCATTACGAATAGAAATTGCTCCATTCCGTCGTTGCCCAATTTGCACGTGATTCCGCAGGGACAACCGGTAAGACGATATATATGGAAAGGGCAGCCAACTTCTGTATACACGGTTGAAGTTAGTTAGCGTCATTCGAAACCAGAGAAAAACTTTGTAATTTATTATTTGTTATTTATTATTTATAGCAGGGAAGGGGTGGGATTTGGGGAGGGGGGGGGGGGGATGGGTGGAGGAATTAGAAACATGACCTCCAAATTTACGATGAGCCATTTCTCTTAACATCGTGGTGGTCGTAGCTTGCCTTTGTAAAAATCGGTGTTCATGAACATCGTGGATCTTCGTCGTAAATAGAATTAAAGTACGTAGAAACATGATAACATCTCCGAAGCACTGTTACAGCTGTCATCACACCTAATACAGGTTGGACTCACGCGCACTAGGCAACCAGATCGCTGCAGCCGATGAAAATGATCAGTGCATGGTTTTACATAAACATGAAGCATTTTCATTGGCTGCAGCGACCTGGTCGACTAGTGAACGTGGACCCTAAAGTAATAAACAAGTTGTGGCAGCTACTACCTAGTCGCAAGCGGTCTTTTGCCACTTCCGCCACTTTGGGGCCACTTCCGCTTCATACTTCCGGTTTTTTTTTATTATTAGCTTTAACCAATTTTTGGACGCTGAATCTAATGGTGAAAACAGTTTGTCTCTATCTGGTATCGTTCCGGAGTTGAAAAAGGCGACGAACGTACGGAGAAAGTCGTTGCTGTAGAGCAGTGACACGACGTAGTATTATTGTATATAACTCTATGCTGGAGCATTAATGGGTTAGCTGCAAGGGGCACTGCAGAGAGAAACAGAAGGGCGTCATACTGAAGCCGATGCTGTGAAGAGTGATTTCTTAGACCTAAAACGCGCGATTTTTATTGTTGGAGAAAACAACGTTATTTTAAGCCTAAGAAATCATTATTCCGTTGTTTTTCTCTCCATTTTTATGTAGTGCACCTTGCAGTTATGCCCTCCAAAACTCATACTGGTGCCAATCTGGTGCCAATATGGCGGCAAATGTCACTGCTCTATATTCTTTCTCTGTACAAAATACTAAAACCGTGAACTGTCTGTTCAAGCAGTGAAACTGGGCAGGAAAGGGCGGTTTTGCTGATCAGGAATATCAAGGGTGCTACGTATTTTCAGGGCCCCCACATCAAACTTTTGGGGCCTGAGACTAACTACAACAGCGGCCCTCCCCCTCCCCGACTGAAATCGGAAAAAATTACAATATGTAAACCAATTGTCGGCCACAATATTGTTCTCAACGAGTTCGTTCATTCGTTAATCTGAGAGGGCTTCCCTGACTAACTGGCTGACAGGCCTGCAGTGCTCCCGCTCCGTGCTGTTATACAGTTGGATTGGAGTTTTGTTTGTGGGGCGTATAAAAAATGCTCAATATGCGCAATCGAATATGTTAGTCATAGTCCTCATAACTTATAATTGAGGGGAAAAAAATGTTTCAGGCGGTGCGGGCCCCCTGAGTGACCGGGCCTCGTACTGCGGGTCCACCTGATTCCCCTGTTGTGGGGGCCCTGCGTATTTTACCAGAAACTTAATTAGGTTTTTGGCGCCTCCAACCTCTGCTAGTAGGTCTGGGAAAGCACCGTAAACTCCACAAGCATAGTTTGGGGAAGAGCCTTAATACAAGTTGTGGTTTCACAAAGTCAACTGTCGTTTATTCGCCAGGGTACAATCCTTTAAATACCTTTTAGGTTTCAAGAAACTCTTTTTTTTCGTTGATTTCCTTAGTTTTAATTAAGTTTTTTCTTTCGGCGGGGGCGGTGGAGGCGGGGGTGGTGGGGGGGGGGGGGGGAGTTACGAAAAGGGGTTGAAACGCAAGTAAAAGG
>JAHWFP010036791.1:245-45946 GCA_023313725.1 Lithobius niger
AAAAAAAACATGCCCCAGGGCTGACCCTTACAAGGTGTTGAAACAAAATCCAATCCCCCCGACCCCGACCCCCTGCCAAAAAAAAATCATTGAAGACCTACATTTGGCAAAATCGAATTGTCACCACCAACTGTGATTTAAATTTTCACCACAACTGCATTTCCAAATCCGAGTTAATTTGCGTAAATAGTCACCATTCGACCAGTAGGGAAGTTAGGCGGCGGTTATTTTCCATTATTCGTTTTCATAAAAATTGCGTAAAATTGCCGGCACCGATACGCTAAAGACACGCTGCCCCAGGTCGTTTCTGGTGCTTGCCTGGGAAGCATGCAACTACTAGAAGTACGTCCAGAGGACGGAGAATTGTCTTCTCAAAATTTGCAAAGCTGGCAAAGTGATCACGCAATGAAGGGCGATATAATATTTTGGGTTTCAAGGGTTGCATATACGTAAAATATGTATATCACTTTCGTGTGCTGAACGTCTGCGCTTCATATTACGCTTTTGATTTGATGACGGTTAAAGCGTTACAGCCAAAAAACCCGTTTTAGGGAGGTGGCATGAAAAATTGTGACTCCGGATATTTAGCCTCCTCTACCCATGTACTAACTGAAACCAAAGGGGCAAATTGGTTGCCCCAGATGTGAAACTCCCCCCCCCCCCCGTCACTAAATAGATAATTTGGTAACCGGCGGAGGTCATTTCTTCAAAATTCATCACTTTTTTCAGTAAACCAGCAGATTGCAAAAAAAAAAACCGGTTGATTTTAACGAAAACATCATAAGGACCTTTCTTGTAGAGATTTTTGTTATCTTTAATTTATTTCTCTATAGAATTTTCGGTAAGAGTGATAGTTAAGAGTGAGTTAAGAATGATAAGAGTGATATTTCAGAAAATGTACAATTTGGTAGCCGGCGGTGGCCATTTTTTTGAAATGGCGGCAAAAGCTCCAGTGGGATTTTAGGGGACCTTTAGTATGTTACTCGGGGAGTATTTCTGGACATATCTGCCAAGTTTCATCTTTATGGGAATTTTTCCGACCTAAAGTGCTAATTGCACCGGACTGGAGGGAATTTGATGATACTTTGAAAGTGGGGCACTTTTGATATGCAGGTGTTTGTGAAATTGAATGGTCCTTTTGAAGGATACAGGACTACAGGGAAGTTTTAAAATTAGTTTTAGTTGCCATGTACCGTACTTATTTTAAGTAATTGGTGAAAAATGATATTTCAAAAGTTATAGCACGTTTTTAATGATTGTGATGCTTTGCCATGCTTCAAATGAAAAACGAAATTTAAAATTGTCAATTCAAAGATCTTGTTTCAGTGAAATATTTGAATGATGGAAAATTAAGCCTGCAGAAAAATATTTAGGTTACAAAACTGCGTCGCAGAAAGCTGTGAAACATTGGGGCGATGGTGAGGGGGGAGGGGGAGGGGGACCATGAGGGGACAGGGATACCAGTGTCTCCGTCTAGGTTGGGGAGGCTCGGGAATATACGTGCTTGACAAGTGAAGGATCTAAGAACATTGGAATCGTTGGTCACTGGTATTATAGTTTGTTCCACATTATGTTTTCAGAAAACTGACTGGATGACGACTCGTTTTCTTGCACTTACGAGTGCAAAAACATGTGGATATCACATTTGTACACTCAACAAAGTTACTGTTAGAGTTTACGAATGGGATGTTTTCGGATTTTTTGCACTCGTAGTTGAAGAAAACGTGGCGTCATACTGTCAGTTTTCTGAAAGTATAATGTGGAACAAAGTATAGTGAGGGGAGCTGATGGTCATTCTAACAAGGGACTGGTTGTCGTTGTCCTACTGAAGCTGGGCCAAGGGACAGGCCACCCTCCCCCCACCCAACTTCTTGTGAGGCGAATGTTGCATTCAAGGAAAGTCGATGGATAAAAAACCGGTCGATGTGATTAGCGTTATTGTTATTGTCTTGTTCGGGCCAACTAGGCTCGACGACGGTCAGAGAAGAGAGAATTGATGGAGGATCTTTCGAGCGAAGGATGAAGCTGGAGAGATGGGAGCGACTGTCTGCGACGAGAGTTTGAGTTAGAGAGATAGCGGCTGCGCCTGGGCCGAATGATTTTATAGGAGGCTGCGCATGACGCATGTACAGTGGGGTTGCGCAGCTGGCTGAATTTAGAGAGCGAAAAATCTCAAGACACAAAGGGAGCACCCAGGAACTGAATGCAAGAAATTTACAGGTAGTAGATATTTTCGCACCGACGACCAAAAAAAAAAACACTTCGAAATCATTGGACAAGCCAATATCCAGTAGAAAGAGCTCAACGTTACAATAAAAGAGTAAATTTGATCTTTCTGAAGTACGTTGTCTGGCCGTGCTGGAATAATTATAGCAGTCCAGGTTCAATTGGATACGCTCGGACTGAAAGAGGATACATCCATTGACACCAGTGGTCATTTTGCTTAAGAGCCATTCACAAGTTTTAAATACCAGCCGTAAATTCTGGCAACATTCCCATCCAAAATTGAGCACGGCAATAAACCTTCCAGAAAATGCAAGCACTTCTTAGATTTTGCTAGGGACCTCTTTTTGTTTCCAACGGCATTTAAAATTGTACAATAACTTGTACTGTTGCTCGAAAAATTGCCAGCTGAACAGCTGTTGATGGTAATGTAAGGTGTTACGTAATCCTATTAGCAAAGTTAATCTCACCAAATAATACTTTGAACATATTGAAGGGGTGTTTTCTGGCTGCTTTGTGCTGGTCTTTCTGTCACCTTGCTTACCTTTCTGCTTATTCTAATGAATTGCTCGAGTTCACTTTTGGTGTTTATAGGTGTATTCCGTCCTCCATGTGCGAGTGACACGATTTGATGCTGCTACGGAACCTTCCTACCTGCTGGTTGGCTCCATATGCCTGACACCTGTCATGAGTGGCCATCTTGGAGATAATTCGTTGTGGGCATATGTCCCGGAAGAGTGTCTCTGCAACCACCAGGGGTAGCCCAAGCACGGGTAGAATGATATCGGTAACAACGGAAACTTGAAGATTGCTACCTTGAGTAGCAATGTTTTAGTTTTCATTTACCTTTCAAACTATTAGTCGGTGCGATTAACTTCACTAATTGGATTAATCTTGGCGGCCTTTTCCTAGGTTGAATGATATCATTACCTTCAAAGGCCGACCATTTTTGGAAACTTGGTGGCTTCTGTTATACCAATTTTGGTTGGTTTAAATGACAGTAGAAATGTCAAATGAGAAAAATTATATTGCCAGACACTGAAGTTCTTGGACGACTGAAGATGAAACTACTTGTTTACACCAAAACCATATCTGAAAAGAAACAATAATTTTAAACATAAAATTGGTTTTTACTTACCTTAAAATACTCGCCTGAATTTTGGCTTTTCGTTAGAATATGCTCATTTCACTGTCCAATTTACATGAAGTTTTGTGCTACCCAACAGCCCTGCCCTCAGGCGCACTGGTATGCGCGATCCCAGAGTCCTGGCGGCCGATTCGTCATTTCTTCGCTTGGAACCCCGTGGGGTTCGGTAGCAAGCGGTGGCCGTAGAGAGGGTTTTCCTCAGGTCAGTATTTTAGGATAAGTAAAAACCAATTTTAAATGTTTAAAATTATAGTTTTCACTTCTATTTCTCTGTGTCCATTCGTGGTTGCACACACTTAGTTCGTGGGTTTTGAAATCCTATGGGATACTGTGCGTTCCTCTGAGGTTTCGTAAGCTCTCGTAATGGTAGGATGGATCGGCTGCGCTACTTTACTGGAGAGAGACTTTCCTTCTTGGTTGCTCTTTGCGTTGAGAGGGTCGAGTGGGAGAAACAGGGGATGTGTTTCGATTCCTCGTGGGCCGTGACTGCTGCTGCTTCCAAGCAGAACCGGATGTCTCTAATGGGGTACAGTGGCCTTTCGACGACCTTTTTTCTCACTTGGGGTCTTAGCGCCTGGTTGACGACTGGTTTTGGGCAATTCTTCCAGGTGCTGGGTTATGGCCCCGAACTCAGAGTTATATAGAAGTGTTATACTGTTCCGATTTTTTCACAATTGATGCCCCTTGTCATGGCAACCGGGAAGAATGTCTTCTACTGCACCCTGTTGTGGCAACCGGGAAGAATGTCTTCTGCGTAGGGCGTACCAGGCAGCTTTCTTAAAAGACATGTCTGGGTTTCCTGTAAGGTTTGTTAGTATAAGGTGAAGATTCCAGGTTGGGAACAGTTGCCTGAAATGCAGATAAGACATCCAAAAGGATTGCAAGAGCCTCTGAGTGATGTGGTTGGAGGTGAAGTTCTGTTCTGCACCTTAAGCTTTAAGGGTGTCATTATGGTCGATCGTTGAACGATTATCCTTAATGGCCCTAATAGAAAGTCCTTGGTCAACAACTCGCAGAGGAATTTCTTTTCTGTTACACCTTTGTTGTGGCTGCATCTATGGCACTGAACACCTTTATCAATCCCTTGGGTGGAGAAGCATGTTGCCTTGAGTTCTTCATTTCAGTCTCCAGGTGTGCAAACTATGTTATGACAATCGCCTTTCTGATGTGTTGCGAGACTAGGTCTGTGCGTGATGGTGACTACCAGATCCTCCACGAGAGTTCCGGTTAGTCCTCGCCGCCATCATCCACCTGGGGCAATACGGATGTAATGTCAACGTGACCGATGTGTCTTGAATTGCTCTGGATCAAGCTTTGTGTATCCGTTGTTCTGTCTCTTCTGGAGAAGCGGTGATATTACTTTGACGTCCCGCTTGACCTGGAACTCCGCTAAGAGGTCCTGGTGTTGAAGCAGTGGTTGAATCCCATTTATAAGTCTATATGTCCATGAACAAATGCCACTGGCCGTCAAGTGCAATAACAGTATGACAACTGGCATGATGAACAGCTCTTGTGACATACCGAATTTATTAGTGGGATTGGTGAAATAGGGAGGCTGATGTCCCCGTCCCCAGAATGCCTGGCGTTGCCGTTGTCCATGCACGCAGGCCTGCGACTGGTGAGATAACATTTCCGTTTGCGAGTTCTGGTTGTTGTCCACACTTCCACAGTTGGTTACTCCCAATTCTAGGACGACACTGAGCAACCTGTTGTGGGAGCTTCCACACTCCCACGGTGGTGTTGGGTGTTTACTGGAGAGTTTCTCTGTAGTGACCTCCGTTTTCCTGAGCTGTGCTGCAAGAAGAGTTCTCGGCATATCGTGGAGTAAAGTGCTTCAGTGTAGAGGGATGCGCTTTGGGGTCAACTGTCAGTTATGTTGACAGCGGATCCCACTCCTCTTTGGGTGGCAGTGGAGGGAGGAAGGATATCCACTTGATTTCCAGCATGAAAGTGTGGCTTCAGTTGTGTGTTATATTTAAATAGCATTTTGTTTTTCCCCCATGCTATTTCGTGAGAGAGGCTGCTATTCAATGACTTTTTTCTTCTTGACAACTATCATGTGCACTCAACCCGTTTGCTAATACGTATTTTGGTCTCCCCCTACGCAGCCACTTTCGTTAGCGGGTGTGCAATTGGATTTGGCGGCTCTATTGTGATTTAAAGGGTGATGAGCAATGCGGTTTTGGTCGTGGTTGTGCTGTTTTTTTTTTGTTTAGACCGGGTTTGATATCTGAGGAGGGTGGGTTGGTTGGGCTGGATGTGTCTTGTCGGGGGTTCTCCCTCGTCTTCTTTTCTCTTTAGTTGGCAGTGTCCGGGCTTGCGAGTGTTGGGATCTGGGCAGGAAAAGGGGCTCATTTATTTTTCATCAGTAGTGTCTTCAGGTTTGGTTGGTTGCAAAGAAAGCATGGTACCGTATAATCCTGAATAATAAGAAGACTCAAATACAAGACAGGTGGCACTTTTAGGCTCGTATATTCTAAAGCAATAAATGGCTGCGATTGCACGAGTGACTTTAGCAAGGCATTCACAAGGCTTTATATTACATTTATTAGTTTGTGTACTAATAAATTCACCTGTGCTAGATTCGAAAACCAAATTTGTAATAGCATCTTCGATTTTGGACTGCTTACTGAGGCTATTTTCAAAATATATCGAGTTCTTTCTAGATAATCCCAAAAATACTGGAGCAACTAGCTTGAGATTAGCATTATTGGATAGTTTTCAGAAAACGATTCGAATGGTGTGTTCAAACATGAAAATTTTACCGAGTTATGGATTTGCAAGTGAGTATAAAACAATGCTGGCATTTTAATGGTATACATTTGAAAAAAGTATCGTCTTATATTCAGAATTGTATGGTACCGTAAACGCTTGAGTAAGCGCCCACCCCTCTAAAGTTGACAATCCATTGTTAAAAGGAGGATGGGCGTTTAATCGAGCGAGGGCCTATGCTGAAAAATGCAAAAATAACCTAGTGGGCGTTTGTTCGAAGGGGGGAAAACCTACTTATTTATTTAAAAAAATACAAGGCTTCAGCCAGCCTCACAGGCTACTGCAGTACACACGTAATAGGCTTAAACTTTAATTGCTGATTAAATTGGTGATTGAGTCACCTTGGCTTAGCTTAGGGAATTCAGATTAGTCTATTATTGGAGAAGTGGGTGGGGAGAAGTGTGGATTGGAAGAGTCAAGTCTTTGGCAAAAGTAGGTCAGCAGCGATACCGGTATGGGGGTGTTCCCGACCACAGCCAAGCGAAAATTAAAGGGATGGGCGTTTAATCGAATGTAAGCCTAGTTCAAACTTGAGTGAAAAAGTGAGTGGTGGACTTTTATTCGAAGATGGGCTCTTACTCGAGCGTTTACGGTATTTGCATATTTATGAGTGTGTTTTGGATGTTTTCGGTTTTTCCTGCACAGTATGTTACCACTTCTGTCGAAAACCCTAAAAAACATAATCACTATCACACATATAACTAGGTTTGCTTGGTTAAATATTTTTCTTTGCAATTCAGCCAAGAAATATGCATAATTTTGTAAATTTGGCTACGTTAAGTATGGTTCATTTAATTATCAAACTGACCCAAATATAAGAAATTCTTTTCTCTAAGTTGCCCCTTTAGAACTGCAACAGTGACATACAATGACATCCATATCCTAACTTGGTGTAATTTGGAGATTTGCGTGTTTAAATATGCCATTCAAATAATTTATTTTCTGAAAAGTACAAACTCAAAAAAAAAAAAAAAAAGATTTTGAATCACATCGGCCGAATGCTATGATACCGAAAATAGTGGCAGCAGCTTATATGAAAATCAACCATCTTACAATCGTGGCCGTTTATTTATTTTGAAAGCCCAAAACTGCAATTATTCTTATATTCGAGCCGTCTAGCAATAACAACTATTTGACAGAAGTTAAAATATATATACACATTTCTGTTGTATGCTTTAATTAGAGACATATTTTCCACGAAAGGTTTTCAATGATATCCGTGGCAATTTCTGCTGAGAATCGAACAAAATTCTGCAAATTTGTTTGTCAATTCTGTGGCTTACAGTATAAACAAATGGAACATCTATATTGTAGAATGTAAGCCTTGATTTCAATTTTCAAAGTAAAAAAGAACTCTGCTTCATGACGTGTCTCCTACCCGGCTGAAGCCAGAAGTACAGCATTGTTAAAGGTACCTGCCTCTAAGTTGGCTTTCATGTATGACTCAGTTTTGCAACAATAGTTCAAATGTATGTAAATGTTGCAAGAGTTCATTTCCTGTTTTTTTTCTCTCATATGAGACTTTTTTGCTACATTCACTCGAACCTGCGTAAATGTTGCAAAAGCTATTTAGCCCACGTGCAGGAGGCATGAAAATAGTAAGCTGGTATGTCCTTTTAACCCTAATCAACAAGAGAAAGATTTCGGTAACAATTCTGGTTAACCTTTCTATTAATAAAATTCATAGTTTTAGTGCTATATTTGGAATTTGACACAAGAATTCCCATTTCTGCAGATAAATTCCGTGCTTCAACAATACATTTTTGGAACCTGCAGAGATGTCCCCTAAACTCGCGCTCAAATTCAAAAAGAAACAAATCCTACCGAATTTTCGAATTGTTTCTTTTTGAATTCGAGCGCGAGTTTGTCTTCTAGAATTGTTCGAACATTCAAAGTAGGATGGTTCGTTTTTTCAACTCTCTACTCCAAAATCTTTTTGGCAAGTTCTTTTTTTAAAGCATCTGCAAATTCTGCGATCGCGGAAATTACTTGTCTCAAGCCTTAAAGCAACAAATTCTTAAATACAGTGAGAATAGGTAGAATAAATGCCAATTTAAACTAGTAATTACGCTACTTACATTCATAAACACGAAACATGTGTCCCTGAAAATTAAACCTGGCGTTAAATCTGCCATACACACTGCTCAATTATTTTAATACTGGAAGTCAGTTTATCTCTCTTTGCCACTGTTAAGACAAGTCTTTAGGTACAGAAGCACCAATCTTTTACATTTTATATTTAGGTACAGAAGCACCAATACTTTTCCATTTTGCTCATGCTGAACAACAGTTACGTCTCACGTACTATTCAAGATCAGCCGATAATAGTTTTTTGGTCACAATTAAGTGTACCTAGATGCACCTTTGCCTCCGTTTGGCTGATTCAGGAGCCATTATAGATAAGACACTATGGTTTGGGGAATCTTTTTTTAGTAAAACATATTTTTTGAAGGTAGCACTTAAGGAAATGACGTAACATTTTCTTGAAGTAACTGGCCGAGGGAAGTGAGCTCTCATGTTCGAATGAAATACTTTTTTTTTCTGTTTGGGACACAATACAGTTCAGAATTTTGTTTCGATTTGGTTGAAATTTTATGACAAGGGAGCTTTGGTTTAGGGATCAATATTTCAGGTAGAGCACTGGACAGACATCAGAGAAATTGGAGCAGGAAAGCCTCCCTGTGGAGCAGTGGGCAGAAATCTTAGGTTTCTACGCAGATATCATATAATGGAGCAGCAAAGCACTTCCCTGCATATAGTTTGTTCCACATTATGTTTGCAGGAAACTGGTGTATGACGACAGGTTTTCTTGCACTACGACTGCAAAAACATGTGGATATCACACTTGTCGACTCTAAACATTTACTGTCAGAGTCTACGAATGGGACAGTTAAGTATTTTTTGCACTCGTAGTGGCCTCATACAGTCAGTTTTCTGCAAATGTGGAACAAACTATAGCACTGGACAGACATGTATAGTATCTCTTGTTTGACCAAGTAAATATAATCTTCACCACTCACTTCCATGCCTAGTTTGTAAGTAAGCCCGATACAATTTTGGTACACATGTTACGTAGAGCATTAGTAAAAACTAAAGCTCGGCCGACACTGATATTGGCATCGGTAACGGCTAACTGTTTTGGTCAAATATCGGTTTTTGCGATATCTTCGCCAAACATTGTTCGTTTTTTATGTTCCAATACACCATTTTACCCATTTTTCGAGAGTATAAGTATAAGTAAAGAATCCACACGGTGAAGCGTCCCAGAGGACAAGATGAAACCGTGAACAAGATCTATCGCATGACATTGCACAAGGACAGCGAAGCTCGAAAACACTCAGCGAGGGTGCGCACCTAACATCTTCAGGCAGTGCGTTCCATGCTCTCACAACCCTAACACTGAAACAAAACCTTCTCACATCAATACGACACCGCCTCAAAAAAAAGAGTACGAGGCCCCGCATATCTGTCCGCTCTAACAATTAAGAGCTTCTTCCAGTCAACATCAAGGAGACCACCTAAAAGTTTAAAGACGAAAGTCAGATCCATCCTTTGCCTCCTTGTCGATAAGGAATCCAGCCCCAGGGACGCGAGGCGTTCGTCATACTGGGTGGATCGCAAGGTCTCAACCATGCGAGTGAACCTCCTTTGGACAGACTCAACTATCTTAACATCCTTCACTAAGTATGGAGACCAGACTTGGGTGCAATATTCCAACAATGGCCTTACCAAAGCCTTGTAGGCCGGCACCACAACATTGGGTGCTCGCGTAGTTAAGTGTTCTTTTTAAGAGACCAAGTGCCCGATTTCCAATGGTGCTAATTTCAGAGCGATAGCTTCAGTCATTTTCAAATTATTTAACAAAAACCAAGAACAGGTTCCAGAAAACGCACTTTACTGCAAGATGCTTGCTCATCGAGTTTTGAAATTCGGAATTTTTCATCAAATTTTGTTTCTGAATATGGAAGAAACATTAACTTTACTGGAAGTAATGCAATGAGGCATTGGTATTGGAGACGTAGCATCGGACCGTATCGGTATCGGATCGGTCAAAGTTGGTATCGGACGAGCCTTAGTAAAAACTAAAGCTATACCAAGTTCGAGGCGATAAGCGGAGCACGACTGGCAATGGTCGGTGCATCACGCTACTTAGTCCAATTAAATTTTGATCACAGAATTATATGGCAGAGAGAATCATTTACTGTCACTGTTTTGTCGGTCTCACCGATGGATAATATTTCAACATTAGACGTTTACAAGGATTACATTAGTAGTAACTCGTTAAGCTTGATCTTCAGAAATCACAGAAGGAATGCTCAAATTCAAAAAGGGAAATACATTATAACTGGTTGGTTGATCTGCTTTAGTACATGGCTTTTTTGAATTGATGGGATTGAGATCTGCTTGGCCCGAAAAAACGTGCTGGAATAGTACCAATACCAACTTTAACAATTCGATACCGATACAGAACTGGTTTTACAAATTTTTCCGATAACGGTACTGATAACGATTTCCAAAATTGTATTCCCAATTTTTTATCAAAGGTACAGTTTTCTGCAAAAGTAAAATAACTATTAAAGTAAAAAATGTTTCAATAGTAACCCACAGTTAATACATAGCTAGGAAGATACTCAGTGATTTGCTTAGCGAAACGCTGCGAACCACATGTCGTAATATAGAACAGTTCCAGAGTTATCGATACTTCTGCGAAAGTTGCTGATACCGATACCACAAATATCGGCAACCGATCCTGTCCAGTATCGTTATCAGTGCAGCCTTACTAAAAACCATATCAGTGAGCCAGTACGTCCCTTGAGGTTTCACATAATTGTACATCTGAACTATGTTTCATACCCAAAATAAGCTTATTTTATTTACTCCAGTTCTGATGGCACCACACACAAACATTTTTTTAACAATGAGTACCACCCTAGGTTGCGGGCGAAGCACACAATTTGACATTTTCGTGAAAAGGTGAGTACAAAAGTTGAAAAACAATTCACTGAATTTATAGTTTAACTATGAACCATACCACGGCATAAAAAGTCAATATTCTTTTCAGCCTTTGGTATTAAATGGAAGACCAGGTCTACTTGATGATATCTTGGACATGAAACATCCCATTTTCATCAGCAGCTTCCACAAATGAGCAAAGAATACTGGATTCCACCTAGAAAATAGAAGTGCAAATACTTAAAGCATATAAATTCCACCCATTATTAAATTTAATTATTATTGAACTTGCCCAAGACTTACAACTAGTATATATTCACAGGGTTTAGGCTCTAATAGGTATAGACTGACAGCATTAACATTGGTTGCCGATTCTTTACACCTAAAAGAAAAGGTAAAAAATAATATGAGGGTACGTCCTTATCAACTTGATTGCTATTTCAAGGATGCCATTTTTACACAATACAAATTGTAGTTTTCCGCAATACCATCCACAACACAAAATGGTGAGCACACAGACAAGGTGTGAAAGCATTCAAAGCACTTAAAATTGCCCCAAGTAAGTGATTTTCTTGAGTACAAGCCATGTTGAATAGTTGACAATTTGATGCAGAACAATATACAACGGATCAAAATGATGTTAATTTCTATGAGAATTGTTATTATCCATGGAAAACCTGAAATTCCACGCTGATAAATGTAACACCAATCTTGTAAGCAATCTATTACTATTTAACAAACTATTTTTTATTATGCAATGTCAAGGAAATTATTTTTCTATGACCTTGGAATTCGGTAAAAACTCTTTGTCCTTGCTTTATTTTAAGAAAATATACCTTTCCTGTTATTTCTTAATGCTTACTAACAAATTTGAAATAATAAGTTTCACTCTTTGACAACAGCTACGAAATTGAATATTGTATTGCTACGAGAGAAAAAAAAAACTTACTTGAGTTTAACTTCAACTTGTCGCTGGCGTCCACTAACATCACACACACTTCCACCTGTGTAGTAGTGTGAAATTTGCCTAGCAAGTAATGAAAGAAAAAAAAGAAAATTTACAAAGTGACACATACAATTAGAGTAAGGGATTTTGTTTTATGTAACTGGAGAATATCCACGTTATATTGTTTATTTTTTTTTTAGTTTGCATCAAATAGTCGAGGTGTTGGTTACCATACAATACATACAGAGTTCAATAAACCATACTTAATTTACAGAATAGAGGAATTTTCATAAAAACCATGCAACTGTCGTATTTTTTGACTAAATTGTGAATTAAACAAATTATGTAACCAAGGAAAAATATTTGTTTACAGGATATTGTGTACCAGTTATTGAGATTGCCAGGTTATTTTTATATAAGCACATTAAGTTAGGGACTGGTTATTACTTATGACAGGGTGAGATAAGAGGGCGGAGGAACTGAAAATGTGAGCTCTTAATTTTCTTATGCTTATTCAGCTTACGTGTAGATAATTTCCTGTAATTTAATTTTTTAAAAACAGCGGTCTGTCTGCATTGACAAGTTCCCAAATATGTAGAAAACAAGCCATGAATTAAACTACCTACATATTTCAAAAGGTACGATGTGCGTATTTGCACATCAACTCCACGGGAGTAAGGTCCTATACAAAGATGAGAACATTGCCAAATGAAAGATAATTAAATTACGCTTCTAAGGCAAAGAAAAAAAAATTAGTTGGTAATCAGGGCCTGCCTGATTGTCAAATTTGTAAATATTTTTTTTTATTTGCTAACAAGCTAAATGTATTACTGTACCAGGAAAAGTGATTCAGTTAAGTGCTATTTAGCCTAACTTGTCATTCAATTGTGTTAGATTAAGTTAAACACGTGCAGTTCTGTAAATTAAAATCCAAGTGTTTAGAGCAGTTAAAAGCATGCTTGAGTAATTGCCAATAAATAAAAAATAATAAAATAAAAAAGCCTGGTGGTCTGGTTACTTTTGGAATGAAAACGCTCGAGAATCAAGCATTTTTCTTTTTACGGGCTAATAGGAATATTTTCATTGCAGCAACTTTTAACTTTGTTGACCATTAAATATACGAAAAACTACTCTGAAAAGTTTGATCAAACAAACTTAGTGCAACAAAATATTTTAAAAATCGCATTTAAACCGAAGACATATTTTGCATCACACTTAGTACCAGCAATACGAAACATAGATCTCTAATATACCGGTTTGCTAAAACTGGATGGACACAGGGAAAACGTACAACTATAGGTTTTAAAAAGCTGTCAAACATTCGCATTTCTGAAGCACAGAGGATAGTTGATTGATTGAGTAAAGCAAGCCTTACCAACCTAACCTTTTCAACGTTTAGAATATCTAAACAATGTGATGAACGAATCTGAGCAGCAACTGCAATCAGGCTGTGTCTTAATAATCAGTACATCGACTTTGTATCGCTCTGGTGATCGTTAAACTACAGCTAATTTCAAATTTTTGCTAGTGAAGAGTTAACTTTTCGTGAAATTTGCTAGTAGCAAGTAATATCCCCGTATCACCTTCTCCAAAAATATCAACATTACTGACTTTTTTTCCTAACAACAAAATGTTACACTGTGTCGCTACTGTAAATCGTTTAGTAAATGCCGTGGTGATGCTACCACTTACTAAGGCTTTAAGGTCAAAACCATAAAATAGCCCAATTACCGCCCTCCCCAAATCGTTTTTCTTCTGATAGAAAATTAACTACAGTAAAAGCTTAATACATTAAAAAAACACTTATAGTAGACTTACTTTTGACTTAGGCCTTTTTTGGGCCTCTTATGGGGATTTTGCGCCAACCATGCGAGATGTCTGTCTTTATTCCACATTCCAAGATTGATAACAGTCTTTTTACCATCCTTTTCCTATTTACAACAAATAGGAAACTTTTGACGACGCTGCCAAGTAGCCAACAACATTTCCTTATAACAAACCCTGTCAACACAAATCCAGCAAAAAAATGTGCACATAACTATACCGGTGTCTCTGCTGGCACCACACCCTGCAGGTCACACCAACACACCAGTAGGGATGTGCCGATGTAGCTTTTTTGCAGATGTACCGATACCGATTACTGTCAAAACGGAATGCCGATAACTGCCGATATTGACTGCCGATATAACACTGAATAATGATTATTTTTCAAAAAATGAAATTGTGATACAGTTTATGATGCCGATGTACTACAAGAAAAAACTTGCATTTAACATAGCCTCATAAAGATAGTAAAGAAAATTTAAAAAAAATTGTAATACAAAGCTTGTTTTCCCTCCAGTCATTTTCCCCAGACTTTACCCCACAAAAAGTGCATGCAGCCAAACATTTTCTACACAATTGGAAAGATGTAAAAATCTAAATATGTGAAAATGTTGATAGTAATTAATGAACAGACGAGCACTTTGATATACAAGTTCTAAAATACCAGTAAGCAGCAGTTTTTCTTATCTATTTGCAGGCATTGTTTGTTTAAAACTGTAAGTTACATGTTTTTTAATACATAACTTCAGAACTGGTGGAGCTAACGACTTGTGGTTTGCACCATTCGAAAGCTGGCGAAAAAAGGGTTAAAATGGTGTATTTGAACGCCAAAATCGGTCAATATTTAGCGAAGTTATGGCAGTTTCCCCGCATACATCGAAAAAAAGTACGTCGTATTTTTGATCCAATACAGTGTATCGGTACATCGGAGGTGGACATCGGCGGTACCTATACATCGGAATTGTCTCCGATAACTGGCAATACCGATATGAATCCGATAATCGGCACATCCCTACACACTAGAGTCCACTTGTAGACGTAATCCTTCCGAGTGGTAGGCGTAATATCAGAATCAACAATGACCCGGGCCAGTTTACACAGTTTGGGTACCTCACGGGCATGATGGTCCCACATGCTGTGTCCGACAACAAAAGGTCCTGACCAGCAGAACCCCGGTCTAGCTGACCTGCGATGGTCTCAGCGCCGTCATTCTGCCCCGCCGTGAAACAACCATTGAAGCGATGTAATCACACAGCCACATACGAAAATAAAACTGAAGAACCCTTCCCCCCCCAACAAAAGATGACCTCTACTCTAGCAATATCCCCACTCGCACTTTCATCACAGTTCACCACCACGCTCCCGGGCACGCAAAATGGGCATCCTGTTTTATCACAGTGAGGAAGATTCTGAGAAGTAGAATTAAGGTTAACTAGCTGTAATTCCACTGTAACATATGTTGGTCTAGATGGTTCCGCGTGCAAAACATTTTACTGGGCAGCATGAAATGAAAGTGGCGCCCAGCCCACATTGTGTGGTCAGATGTCCTGCATTCCCCCATTTGGATTTCTGTATAGCGGCCCGCCCCCCCCATCCCTGCTTCCCCTCCCTTGGAACCCTGGTGCTTGGTCTTCTTAGGGAAGTAAAAAGTTGTTTTCAATGGAGGACGTCACCCTTTGTCTCAAATGTAGCAGAATTGCATGCATCTCCGCTTGGATACCAAGCAAGATAAGCTCGCAAATACGATCATGCATAAAGTGATTGTTACTCAACCAACTTTGAAGCTATATTTAACTTGGCTCTATAAACCAGGATTATTAAAGCAATTTTCATTTGTTACCAATTGTTACAGAGCACATCCGTTCACAATGCCGGGCCACCTTTTTTTTTTTTTACTACCGTACCAAGAATGAACCTGCTTGCCCTCTTTCATTACTATCGCCTCATTATTTTGTAAACTTGAACAGTTTTCATTGGTTCTTTCATCAGTGTTGCGTTAATTTGAGCCGTTTTCATTGGATGTCTTAATAACGAGTTTGTTGTGTGCTTCTCATCCCAACCAAAGCATATTTTATATGTAAATATTATATATATATAATATATATACATATGATTTACATTTACATTACATTTAATTGGTTTTTCACCCGAATGTATCCGTACGTGGGTGCGGCCAACGCAAGATTAAATGACTTACTGCATACATCACATTTCAACGTTTTTCCACCAGAATGTGTACATCCATGTGCAGCCAAATTAAAATTGACGATTTATTGCATACATAATATTAAACGGGTTGTCACCCTAATGAGTACGCATGTGTGCAACCAACGTAAAATTAATAATTTGTCGCGTAGATTACAATTAAACGGGTTTTCACCCGAATGTGTACGCCAGAGTGCAGCCAAATTAGAGTAATGTGAAATTGATTTATTCATACAGCACATTTAAGTACCTTTTTACCTGTATGAACATGTAACATGTCTTAAATGCACCAGATCGTTATTTATTTTTTAATGAACTATATTTAACCTAAATTGAACTAAGAATTAATTTTCGCTTAGGAGTTGGTTTTCCTTTGGAAGTTAGCCAGACAAAGTTTAGCAATAGTAGCGTCTTTATCGGCTGCTTTCCTTTCTATTCAAACCAATAGCCACATGCAATTGAAGCTGCGTTATTGGAGCAAGGAAAGCAGCTTCAATCAGAGTAGGCCATGAAGTTGCAGCAAATGGTGGCTACGTTGATGGATTGATGGCTCATAGGTGGTGCCTACTGTTCGTGGTCCGGAAATGAGAGAGCACCCTCGATTGTTCTCTTTCACGATTTAGCGACACTTTCAAGTTACAACTTCTCACTGTTAAATAAATGGGTTGTGCATTGCCAACTGATACTGAAGCTCCGTTAGTGGCGAGGGAAATGCAATTCTAATATTAGTTGGCCTCGTGTTTGCATGGATGGCTTATAAACGGCGCCTTCCGACAGTGGCTCGGATCCAGAAATGAGTGTACACCTGCGATTGTTACCCTAACTGATTTAGTTATTATATATATATATACACGTACATATATATAAAATGATAAACTTATATAAATAACATACATGAAAACACCGGCAGGCAGTGGCTACTGCGGTTAGCAGACCACATCACATGAAAGAAAATTAACACAACACCACAAATTCGAATTCTGACTTTATGTAATCTGTACGTTTTTGCATTTACCTTCTGAAGAAGATGCACAAAGTTTGTAGAAAAGTTCATAACATCTTTTCCCCCACAATAAATTTTCCACCGAAAATTCAAGGAACAGTGTTTCAAATTTGTGGCGTGTTAATTTTTTTTCTTGTGATGTTATATAAATAAGACTGCTAAGTTTTAAATATGGCCTAGTTTTAATGTTGAATGGCAACAACATCTCCCCAGGCACCAAAATATTCAGGCATCGTGCACGAAAAAAAAAAAGGCGAGGAAGAAAGCCGTAGAAAAAATTACTTAAGGCTTTTTTTCGTGTTGCTGTCATTAATATAAGCTAGCTAAGTTAGGTCAGTTGCTTTGGCTCGGCTTTTACCAGGATGTTTTTTTCCCCTTCTGCTTTGCCCTCACGTTTTTCTTGTCCCCCCCCCCCCCCAGGTCCATTTCAACAGATGAAAACGTACGGCGCAACAAAATTTAAAAGGGCAGCTCAAACAACATTTTATAATAGACACAAAAGTTATTTAAAACTAAATGCAAGTTCGTCTTGATTTTGCTCAAAGCTAGGACATTATTTGAAATTACGATACACAAATTACATTCAAGGACTTTCAAGGACGTACCTAATGATTTCAAAGCCTTGAATTTACCTTAAATTCAAGCACCTTGTGTGAACCCTGTTAATTGAGTAAATTTTAATAGATAAAAACATGTTTACATTCAGTACGTTTACACTGCTTACCTCGTGGTACTGATCTACTCTTTTACCATGGCAGTATTCAAATTTCCACCAACCACTTCCCTAGATAATTGAATAAACACATCAATCTGGTTACTACATTCTAATTAGCAAATGCCAAACATATTCAAGCAAACAAAATAATACTTTACCCCATTTAAACAATGATCGCCACTCAAGAATTCAGTCACCAACTTTGGGTCACTAGGTGCAGGTTTTACAGTTTCTTCTTTAACTTGTTCTGAAAATCTTTCGCGTATGGTTTCTAGAAGTTTGGCCTGAAAAATTTATGGAAATAATGAACTATGCCTAAGACCATACAAAGCATCAAACAACAAGAGAGTTTACGATGACGCACCATAGACCCGAAATGACAGGATTATCCAGCATTACAATTCTTATTGATTTGCCCACAAATCATATATGCGACACTTTCTCGAACTAACCTTTCTTCTCTTTAAATCCTGCTGTATATTTTCTAATTCCATCTGCTCGAGACGCATAGGACGCTGCGGAGATCCCTCTAAAGGTCGACAAGCAATATCATTCTGTACATTCTCCTTTAGCCTGTAAAAACCGAACAAAATTGAAAATTTGCTCATGTTGCCCATCAGAATATGTGTCTAAATAGACAAAGCAGCGTTGTTAATAAGTTTTTTTTATTTAAAAGTTGGAATTCTACATTAAAATAATCTTTCAAAGAACAGGCACAAAATCACATATCCCACATTAAATTAACGTTGGGATGTTTCATGGACCGTATGAAAGCAGTCTTGCATAATGCACTAGATTAAAATCGAGCTTTAACCAACTAGCACCTTGTAGTACATAGGAACAATGCAAAATTTTGAATTATTGGTGTGGCAATACCGATGTGCAAGTTTTGCAGAAAAGTAACCCGTTACTACATACCGATTGCAGAATCGGAATGTAGAGGTAACTTTTATATGGCTTTTATAAAGTTAAAATAATAAATTGAGTTTTTTATCTTACAGTTTTTAAAGTCGTTTGCAAGAAAATAGGTGGGTAAGCAGTTCAAGGCCAGATTAGACCAGGTAGCACAAATGCACAGGCTGCCATTCGATCTACTTACAGGATTTTACCTCAAGCGACTGTACGAGAAACAAACTCTGTTTACAGTGAAAGCCGGTTTACCTGTTCAGCCACCGAGAACGTCACGTCTTTCTAAACACTAACATGATGAAGTCAATTAACCCCATCAACACAAACTAACCTAAAACACAGTAACATTACTGATGTTTATTTACCACTACATCATCGCAGATTAGGCTAAATATAATTTCACCATTCTGGCATACCCCTTCAAATAGCAATGCCAACAAATGGATGTCCAGTGTGAAAATTTTACCTTTTAAGATAAATCTGCCGCTGTATTTGGACGGAAAGTCCATTCTTAAGAAAATAAATAAAGGTTACAGTTTCAATGTACAGATTTTTTTTATACTTTAGGCTACGAAAAAAAAATTAGTTGTTTCTCAGGCCCTGCCTGGTGGTCAAATTTGCCCCTTGTCGATGCTTTTTATTTGCTAGTTCAAGCTAAATTTATTACCGTTACAAGGAAAAGCAATTCAGTTAGCTGAAAATAAGTATTATTTAGCCTAAATTAACCACTTTCAGCTCCGTAAAATTAAGTGTTTTTAAGTTTTACCATAAAATTGAAATGCAAGTGTTTTGAGCAGTTGAAAGTAAGACTTGAGTTACTTCCAATAAAATAAAAAATAAAATAAAAAGCCTGGTGGCCTGGTTACTTTTTGAATGAAAATACCCGAGAAACAAACTTATTTCTTTTCATGGCCTTACGGGGCTACACATTTATCTCATGATCAAAATAGCCTATCAGTGATATTAATTTCTACTTACCTAGCAGCATACAGGGTTACAGAAAGAGGAAAATGCTATTGGAAAGAAACCAACTCACCTGTAATCTGGATGTGTACAGAGTAAGGGTGTCAGTACAAGCATTTCATATTCACAGGTTGATATTTCTTCAAAAGAATAAATTTCGTGCTTGCTTTCTGGATAACAAATATACATCACACGTGTAGTTCTAGCCTTTTCGTTTAAATCACAAATTGTTCCATCAGACATGACTACTTCAAGATATGGAAGGTTTTGGGCATCTATTTTCTTCGTTGGAATCTGCAAATTTATTTAAATCAAAATAAAGTAAAAGCAAAGTTGGGCCCTAAACCCCAAAAGAGTTTGATTGAAGGGTATTTTGCTTTTTCAAAAATGTAGTCCAAAGCTAATTATTTTATTGCGTTTTCCCCCCTTGATTGACGGTCTTGATTTTATGTACAAACGCTATCACATCTTTTAAATAAAAAGCTACACATGATTGCTAAATATTAGAATGCAATCTAGCATTTAATAAAATTCACAAGACTTGTTTTTCACATAGTGAACACTAACAAAAAAATATTTTAAAAAACACTTGACTTTATTGTTAAGTAATTTCCTAGGTATGAAATAAATCCTTTTAAGTAAATAATCACCAAATGAATTCAATGCAGATCAATTGGCAAAGAATTTCCGCTTTTCAGTCATTAACTTCAAAAGACTGGACTGGAAATTATAACAATTTTATTTAAGTCGCGTTTAGCCACCAATCAATGAGTTTGGAGACACTGATGCTACGATGGCAGCTTGCTTCTCTAGATATCTCAAGCAGCTCACGTCAGCACTACATTGTCTATTTTTCTGCACAATGGCACCACTAAAACTTTTTAAAAACGTTCCGATTCTTGCTTTGAAATGTAGTAGCCATCCGAAAAAAGAAGCAAACTTACGCGAAAATTTCAAAAACAAAGGTATATCACTACCTTGGCGAATTTTCGATAGTCCAATACTGCTGGGGATGTAAATTCACAGCCAACTATCTTCTTCAGGCAACGCACACTGTTTTTTCTTGTGTACTCCTGTGGAATTCGAATTTCACAGGAGGAGTAGACAAGAAAAAAGTTTGCTTCTTTATCGAAAAAATGAAATGGTGGGTTTTTACTTTTGAGAACACAATTTATTTAGTTCGTATTTTTTTCCCAAAAGTCACTTGTCTGTGATTGAACAGGCAAATTTTCAACAAAAAATTTTTCCTGGTGGGAGCAGAAATCAATGCGTTTGTTTTCTTCAGCCTTTTTTTTAAACGAGTTGCTGGGCTCGGATTACATCTCACTGTTGATCAGCTGTCACAATTCAAATTTCCCTCCTTATCACACTGATCTTGACAAGGTCTGGTGGTGGAGATGGTAAGCCTGCTGGGAGGCGGGATCCATTTCTGGCTGAGCTGAAGAGCCAGTAGCGGATGGACTAGTTGGAACGCATTGGGAAATGATGATAGATGAATATTCATGAATAAAGTGCAACTCATGACCATTCAGCAATCATCATTTCCCAATGTGCTCCAACTAGTCCATCCTCTGAGCAGGCCTCGACAAGCTCAGCGGGAGGAGGAGGAAATCCCACCCAAAAAAATATTTGTCGAAAATTTGCCTGTTCAACCACAACGGAGTGCTTTTGGAAAAAAAAAAGCGTAAATATGAACTTGAAATATGGACAACTGCAATGATCAAACTCAATGTATGCTCACAAAACAAACATTAAATTTCAATTCAAACCTCATAAAACCAACATAAATTGAGTACCCCACTTGTCAGGCCTCACCCCGAATATAATAATAATAAAATAAAATTTGCCACATAGTGCGGTCAGGAACCGGAACGGTGGTGAGCCGCTTCCTCCGGGCCTAATCTAAAACTCGTAATTAATTTGGTCTGACCAGGAACAAATGTAGGAGGTCTCTGTAGAGCGACTCGCGGAAGCTCTGTATAATATTTCTTCCCATAATTTCTGAGCTTAGGGCATTCCAAATCCTGATGACTCAAAGTAAAAAAAAATGCTTTCTACACATGGCCTCTAGTGAAGTGTACCGAAGGTGAAAAATCAAAAAACGAAGGATCGATCAACGGAGAATCTTACAAGTTAGGACCAAGTCTGACCTAATCCTACATAGCTCCAGAGTTTCCAACCCACATCTAGAAAGCCTTTCCGTGTGGTGCAGGTTACGTTAAGTTTTTTGGTGACTTTACGCTGGACCGACTCCAACAGATCAATGTCCTTAACTAGATAAGGAGACCAAACGGAAGATGCATATTCCAAAATAGGGCGAACGAAGACCTTGAATGCCCAAACTTTCATTTTCAGATTTACAGAAATAAAGTATCTGTTGACACCAGCCAAATGTTTAAATGCCATTGCACAGGGATGATTTCAGATCAGATGTAAACCAAATGCCAAGGTCCTTTACTTCATCAACTGATCGTAGGACAGCATTTTCAAGAAAGTAGCGTTGGTGGTCATTCGAGGTTCAAACAAGGAAAAGAGTGGCATTTATGTACCGAAAGCGGCATTTGCCAAGTTCCGGACCACGTCTTGACTTACAAGATTTCTTCCGCCAAAGCCAAAGATTGGCCCGAACAAGTATTATCTGCCCCAATTTTTATGTTGGCGGCAAATTTAAAACTATAGGTGTTATCAAATGCGAACTTCAGGTCATTTATATAAATAATGAACAGTTGGGGACCAAGCACTGAATCCTGTGGGACCCCACTGTGTAATGTGCATAATTTCTCGTGAGGAACGTACATTCCCGACAACCACCTGCTGTGAACGAATACCATCCAATTCTGTCAAAATTCTACGTAGTTACATTGTGAAAGGCTTACTGTAATGGAGCCGTCACCTGGAGGTTGCATGCATTTCTGATGGAGAATGCGTGAGGATACATAATTAAAACATTTTTCTCGTACTGTATTCAGTATTGGCTACAGGTATCTCCCAGAAGCTAATGTAAATGGACTTCTTTCTTCCACCACACGCAGTGGCTAACATCATGCAGCCTAGCTAAAATACCATGTTTATTCCTAAATCAATAAGGCTTGAAAGCTGCTAAACCATTTTAAAAAACCGTTCTGCTTTGAAACACAAATTTAAAAAAAAAAGGTTCCGCAGGCATTGTTTTACACTAACCCTCTCATTTATACCTTTACAATATCTATTAACTTGCATAAATTATTTAGTTAAATAATAAGTCAAGGCTAACCCAATCACGTTCCAGTTAAAAAAAAAATTGTCTGCAATTTAGTAACTTCCAAAACTGTGCATAAACACACTACTGTATTTACTTTGCTTTGACTGTACATAAGGTACAATAGAGAGAATTAAGTAATCACAATAACAGAAATGTTAATTACCTTTTGTGGCAATTTAAGGCCAGATCTTTTAACACTTACGGCCACAAGGTACAAAATCGGAGATATGGTAGAAATGTTTACCACGTAAAAACAATTTTGTGAGCCACCAAGCTTTAGGTCTACCATAAATTATGTAAACTAATAGGTTGGCAGTAAGTACATTAGCAAGTTGTGCCAAATACATCCTTAGACACACTTCCCCTCCCTTCAAGACTCGTACCACGATCCTAAGCAAACTGTACATAACAAATGGGCAGATTCAGGATTCGTACACCGACAGATAAAACAATTTTCACGACCAACTTAATACCAAATTGAAGGTTCTACTGTACTTGCAGCAACTTGTCTAAAAATTCTAGAAATGTTTCACATATCATGCAGACAAACTACTGTTGATAGCATAACTTACATTTGCTTGCCCTTTGCTTTCATCCGGTTTTTCTGCTTTTTGTTTGGCAACTAATTCAATGGAAAAACAAAGTAAAACATCAGACCAGTAAAACAACATTGCCTGCCATGTAAGTCTTACATATAAAATTAATTAACATGTTCGTTTGTTTTCCTCACTGCTTTTTATTATGCCCTTGAATTTATTTAGATGGATACCGGAAAAGTCCTATAATCCACACAATTTTTGACCTTTGACTTAAGAACTATATTTTCAAAATCGGTAAAAACGCACTACAACAAATCTGAACACAATCCCTTTGGGTTCACACCAAATGGATTCAGTTTAACCCCCCGCACGTATTTTATTATTATTATGTCAGAGATGTTGGTTTTCCAACACTACTCGTACGGGAATGATGAACGCTGCTGTAATAACACATTATCCCAAATCTTGGCAAAATTCACACATAGGCAAACTAAGTGCTGCCAACAATACAATAAAGATAATCACTTTAAACCCACGGTGCACGAGGCTAATCATTGCTACGTTGCACCGGCGACAATAAGACCTCTGTAAAAAATGAAACTTAATTTACACCAATCACAGCAATAAAGAAATATTAGTATTACCCAATGAAAAAGAATTGTTTAAACGATGCTGAAAGATTTAACATTAAAAGATAAATGAAACTCAGAAACAGGATAATTATTCTAAACGCCCAAAAATACATATACGGGTTCGCTCACTCAATCAGCGTTTATTATCCAGCCAAAAAAAAACGAGCACACGGGTGGTGTTAAATGCACCGTTTGCAACATGGGGATTAGGGAGGGAGGGTTGTCTTATGAAACAGCCAGCGTAGCTAGACTGGAAATTCTGACGCACGTTTGCACAATGGGGATGGCAGGGTACGTACAGCACGGCAGTTCTGTTTTTTAAGTATTTTCTAGTATATTTTTATTACAGTTTTCCAGTATATATCCAGTACAGTTTAATACGTACAACAAGTGTTATTAATTACAATAAATTTGTTTTAATTGCAGGAGAAAACCGTTAGTTTAGCACGAGTTAAACATTCAAGCATTTCCTGTATAAAAATTAAATTTCAATTATATTACAGTATTTTCTAGTGTAGGTATGTTTTTCAAGCATTTTTAGTATCTATACGAAACCTGAGATGGGGTGGGGTTATGAAATAGCCAGCGTAGCTGGCCTGCAAATTCTAGTAATAAACATAAAGACGTAAGATTGCAGTATAGTGGAGGGCAAGGGCATACCCGCCGATGCCATCTTGTCCACCACCGTTTGTACAGCTCGTATACTACATGGTCTAAAACCGTAGCCCCGTACTTCACTGTCTCATTGTTACATACTGAGCCAGTCCAACAAAGGTTCATTGTTCGAGCTATTATCACTTAATTTTGCACTGTTCCAGATCGCTTGGGGGGGGGGGGGGGGGGGCGATTCTCATAGACAGCAACGAGTACAATGAGAGGCCTTCTTGAAAGGCTCGCAAATGCGGGGGTCGAGACTCTTCCAAATGCCCAGTAACTGAACCAAAAATTGCCCCAATTTTTTTTTTAAATTTCAAAATTTGTCCCACTGCTGGGCAAGAGATGGGAGGAGGCAGCGTTGTTAAGATAGGAGGGATGAGGTAAAGAATTGCTTCACTCACCACAAACACGAAGTAACACTGGAAAAATGTTTGTTCTTTTCCGTTTATTTTACTTCTGTAACTAATATTTCACTAAAACCTATTAAAAGTCGGTGCAAAACTGTTTTTTCTTTCTTGGTCCAGTAAAACCAAATGTTGCCCAATTTTTTGCATGATCTACCTCTGCCACACTGTACCAGGTTACTCTGTTAAGGAATTTTCTTGATACTTTGCCTTTCAGAATGAGAGTACGGCATTGAAAATAGAATAATAAGACAGCATTCGTTCATTTGTTACTTAGTGTTAGGTGATATTTCATTGGTCAATTTTTTTATTTCACATTAACAAGCAAATCATAAGCTACCTTGTTTAAACGTCATCAACAGCCCGATATTGGGCTCAAAACATGCCCTGCAACAATGCTGTACGCCCGAATTCATGCGCTATCGGGTTAAGACCTGCAAAGCTAATGCAATGGATTCCCATTCTACTAATGTTAGCTAAAGATGCAGTGCGACGAAGCTTAGGATACATCTAACAGTGGACAAAGGAAACGACCTGCACAGTTATACGACGTATAGTTACAAACATTACAACACAAGACAAACGTAGTACACAAGCCAACAGCAGCAGTTGCGACTAGCATTATTATTGGTTACGCCATAGCTGAGTAAAGATTCTTTTTTACTAGTGCCTACGCTGTTGTCTTTATGAGTAAACTACTGGTGTAATCTAAGTGGCTGCTAACTGTTCTTGTACTTCCTTTCTAACTTGTTATTATTATTATTGTATTCTAGTATGCATTATTATTATTACATAATTATAATTATATTAAGTAATTTAAAAGAGCCAACCATTACACTTTAAATGTTCTATTGGAAAATGTGAAGCACAGAAAATTGACGCTCAAAATTCATTAAGTCAACACAAACTAACGATCATGAATTTTCGATAGACAGTTGACTAAAAAGTATAAAATTTCTTCGTCCTCCTATCTTCATCAGGCTGTTTTCAACTGTGGTTTCTTCTGTTTACATCTCTGTTGTCACAAACTGTGACAACAACACATCACAATTACATGTGACAACAGAGATGTAAACAGACGAAAACACAGTTAAAAGCAGCCTGATGAAATAGGAGGACGAAGAAATTTTATATTTTTTAGTCATCTGCCAATCGTAAATTCACGATCGTTAGTTTGTGTTGACTTTTGAGCAATTTTCTGTGCTTTAAGTTACTTAAACTAAATTTTCAAGAATGTATAATAACACAGTATGGTAAATAATTATTGAAGGAGCCATTAAATATTAATGCGAACTAGAAGGTAATGTAAAATTGTAATACAAAGTATATATAACTAATATATTATAGGTATTATTTTAGAAAGAACATTATTTATTTGCAGATGACATGATTTTAATATCTATACACCACACAAGAGAAGAAATTTTTGCAAATTTACAGCACAATTGTGATGTATTACACTGCTGGTTAACTGAAAACGAAAACTGTATAAGCTAAGAAAAGATTCGGAGAAGACAATATAATATATAGAAATCACAGTACCAAAAATGACAGCAAATAATAATCTAAAAATATTTTACATAGAAAAAACTAAATTGATGTCAATAGAAAAAAACTAAAATGTAAGAATACCTGAATATTTTTAACATCTGAAAGACAAAATACTTGGGTTTAACAATTGATAATGAATGGAATTTAAAAAAAGCATGTAAAAATACTTATGAATAAATTACGATACTTACTGGCAAAAATGTACAACTTAAGAAACTGTACTAGATAATAAGAATAAAAAAATATCATAAAACACCTGTGTTGAAACCCATTTAAAAAAATGGAATTGGAGTTTAGTTTTGCCAGTGATTACGTCATACAAAGACTTCAAAAACTACAAAACAAAATTGTGAAAGTTCTGTTTGGAAATATTAAGATTACTACTTCGGAATCATACTGATGTAATAAAACTTTAACTGTAAATAAATTAAGATATTACCTAATTCTTAAAAAAAATTACTATTAAAATAAATATAAACACTGCAACATTGAAAAAATATGTAGCTTAAGAAACCAAACAAATTATAAGGAGATTGTTTCTAAAAACACGGAGGCTGTCAAACATTCGCTAAGTACAGCAAACATGAAGCATCATGTTTACATAACAACAATGCAAATAATATCTTGTCAGCATTAATTTAACAGTAGGCATCCACATAACTTACCATCAGCAGAAAATTTATTCATATCATATTCGCCTAAAACGTATTCTTGACGATAAAGTTTCTATAAAGATATAGATAGTGAATCAGTAAAGAGTAAGGTTTGGGACACCTTTTTAATATGAACAATAATGATCTTTTGGAGCACCAGAAATCAGTCTTGACACATTTAATTCATTCTATGCAGCACTCGGACGATGGCTGCGGCCAAGAATATTTCTTAACAGGACCCACTTACTATGACTGGCAATGTTAAATAAATGTGTTTTAAAGAGAAGATTTTTGCTCAATAGGTGGAGTCCCTGCCTCAACCCAAATGCTTTTAAAACTAATTTTGAATTATACAGAAACACTGCTTTCTTGTACATTATATTAGTAAAATACATAGTCAATATTGCTAGTATTCGATGGCAGTGTTGGCACCAATGTTAAACACTTTGATACTGTACCACATATTTTACGGTACTTAAAGGAGAAGCGGTGTTGTTGCCGTATACAGTACTGTTCGTTCTTTCTCAACTCAGTAACAAATCTCATTAATAAATCATAATTTTGAAGCATAAAGAACATAAATACTCCACCAGTAAGACTGAACTAATGTTTTAAATTAAACTAGTTGTTCCCCGGCGTAACATACGCCGGTCTAGCTGATTCAACTCGGCTGTAATAGTCAGCATTATTGAAGTAATAGTGTTTGTTTCTAATTGTTAGAGCGCACATCCGTTCTCATTGTCGGCAGCTCGCCCTTTTTCTTATTTATTTATTCTTACTGGAGCCTACCAGCCACAGAGCTACACACTACTTCTCCCTTTTTCTTTGCTACTGTGGCAAGAATGAGCCCGGTCGCTTTCTTGCTGATTGTTGAAGCTTCATTTGTTTAATCCTCCCTAACAATGCCTCCATCAAGTCTGCTCACAATTTAAGTCTGCTCCTAAGCAAAATATATATATATAGATTTAGATTTAAAAGTTGCTGTGATGTGGCATACTTACTCGGGCAACCTCAGTTATATTCAGTAAAATTCAATATGATTTGGTTAGGAATGTCTCAACATTCAGCAACTATTAACAACGAATAACCTCGCAACCTAACAAGAAGCAGACTTTGTCCAAAAGAAGATGGGTCGGGCCAAACCATGAGCTGAAATCCACAGATTATACCTGCAATATTCTTTTCTTTCAATATGGAGGTACCCACCTAATGCAAAGTAAGAGACTGTAGGACAAATCACCGTTTACCCACATTACTGCAGAGGTAACCTGTTCAGACATACAAGATCCACAGTGCCACTTGAATTTCTCAGATGGTGGCAGATGAAGGTGTTGGTATTGTGTAGGCGCATGGCGACATAATTTCGTCCAAAGGCAAACCAGCTGCGAATGCCCAGGATAACATTAAAGCACACAACACGTGTTATAAAAAGTGGATCATTTAAATAATATATAAGGCAGATATTTAAAACATATACAACTTCTTTCATACTATGCCTCCACGACTGCAGTCCATAATATTTCCTCGGAATGTCTGACTAACTATCCACCTACAACTGAAAACGACTTAAGAATGCGGATTGTTGAGCCAGGAGCTGGTCATATCTTTATTGGAATGGCCAAAGGCGCCAGATGCAGCCAGAGTCTTGTAGTGTGTGTTCGCACTGGAGGAGGAAGACCCACGAGACTGAGTGAGGCAAAGTCAATCAGTTGAAATCAATCTTGTCTCCCCAACTTCCCGGAGGAAGTTTAAGAGTGTGAACAAGGTGTACCATTACATTCCCAGAACACAGTGCTATTTATGACAGTTTGCAAACTTGTGCCATAAAGTGCTGGAAGAAAATGAAGCATCCATTGACCCCATATTCACCTCTAAATCCACGTAGACCCAGCTTTCACGGGTTACATAGTCACACATTCCCATGCTACTGAGGAATACAAGATGTGCCAAACTCTTTAAAGCCAGGCCCTAAACTTAAAAGAAACTAAGTGTCCTCTCTTGCCTACTAATTCACAGTGAGGGGCACTAGAAGATTCACTTTGTAGCATCAACATCCGAGCGTCGCTATGTCCTACTGGTCTAGGGTTCGCACCCGCCTCCTGAACAATTCGCATAGGAGGAACGACGATGCTGCAAGGATGTGTGTTCGTGTTGGCGACAAACTGTAACGTTGTCTCAGTAGGTGGTCCACACGTCAACGAAAACCACAACCGGAAAGGTTGTTCTCCTAGGAGGTAACCACTCCTACTTAGACTATTATTGCAGCAAAAGTGCCCCAACTTGAGAAACGAAGCAAGATTGCAGAAGTGGGAGTCACCAACTTTAAGAGGAGTACGTGAAAACATCCAAAAAGTGCTGCAAAAGCAAGGCTTTTGACTTTTTTTTTTATGAGAGGAACCAAAAATCCATACTTGACAAGCTAAATAGACGTGTAGTTGAGAAAAATGTTCGATCGCTCGAGAGATGGAGAACGAGCTTAAAATTATTCCCAATACACCTGAGGGAGTATATCTTATTACATGTATGATGCTGTGTATATCAGTAAAATACGAAAAGGCGTTGTAGAACATGTCAAGCAACGCATGGCCGATACCCGTAACAAGGCCGCTACCAACAGCATCACGTCTCACTACATGGAAACTTTTCATAAAATTGCATGGAACAAAACTTCAACCCTCCTAGTGTCCAATTCCAGAAATGACAAGACACCTAGGAAGTTTAGTCTCTCGCGATTCAACACGAAATCGTGTCAGGATGTCCCCAAATGAACATCCAGGGACCAGCTTTTCCAACGATAAAGTTTCTCATCAGTAGACGATTTAGTGAGCAACTTACCTTTACATGGAGGCAGCGTGGAACATACAGTGGGCTTAATGATTACAGAGGGGTATGGAAGCCACCAAATTTGAAACGTACCTTCAAATGTGCTTACAATTACGTATACGGAAGTTTAAGCATTTAAATTGCCTGACGAAGACAGGAAAGAGTATTGGGTGTGAAGGTTTCTATTGATTTCGAACAGATGCCTGTCGAAAATTCGCAAGACTGATAAGTATTCGCTGTTTGAGCTTGAGCGTCGTTTATTTACATTTATGATTCTATCACTCAAAGTAAAATGGTGAAATTCTTTGCTGAAATTATTCAGTACTGAAGTCGGCATTAGTTAAGATGAGTAAGCTTACTCGGTTGTATAGTCGGTAAATTTCCTATTTGGTGCACCCCTAAAAACCTCATGAAGAGCCACTGTATTAATTATTTTTTTAATGTAAATTACAGTTTAAATTATTGGAGCCATCTTATTTTGGAGGCCTGACGTCTTCCCTAGCGAAGCTGTAGTGCCAGAAGGCAAAAGGGACAACTTTGCTAGGGTAATTCCAATCAGAAATTCCTAAGATCTTTTACATGGTTCATTGTCAACATCACAGGGCTCTTGCCCATCTTGAAGTAACAGGAGCAAGTAATTTGTTTACTTTGTGCTTCATAATACTAGTACGATAATTACTGCGACTCTTGATCTTGAAGGTGGAGAAAATTTCACCTTTGCTATAATTTAGGTTCCAGTTTGAAGATCACAAGTACTTGTATTTTAACAATAGTCAGTACTGGGTGAACCAGTTTTACCAGTAGTAATACCACGCCAGCATAGTTTTTAATCGATAAATTTTTCTCAATCACGAGTTGCATTCCAAAGCTGAAAAAATACTGAGCGCTCTTGGGAATGTAACGAGTGGTTGCGAAAATGTATCAATATTTAAAATACGCTCTCAAGTTGCATTTGAAACGAGAATATACGTCTCCTTTAAACATCACTTTAACCTGCTTATTGCTTAATACAGGTGTACAGGTGTAATACAAGTGTACAAAGTTGCCAGATGCACCCACTGGTTCGTTTAGTGTTTATAGGGATGGTATTTTCTACCACCACCTCCCTGACTGCAGTAGTTTTATTTCTCCAATGATCCATCACAAACTTACCGAAATCAAAAGTAACTCGCTGTGAAAGCAGACAACTCGTACGACGACGTAGCTTGTCAAGAGTGCTTCAACCAAAGTAAATACGTGTTCTTTTTTAATTTTCAATGAAATGTTGTTTCTTAGATTTAAAATTGAATATGATCCGAAACAATACTAAGTTTTACAACATTTATTATTAATTTACTAGAGGAAGCCCGTGCTATGCATGGGGCCGGTCACATTTCCCGGAACATTTTCCAGACGACTTGTCAAGATTGATCAACCACTCATCCCTGGCTCCTTTTTGGCTGCAGGTAGAGTGGGAGTGTGCATTTTCAATGCGGGCGCGAGGAGGGGAGAAGTGGTTTTCCTTTAGGCTTTCCTTTTAGCCGGCTTCCGATATTATTATAAACATTTTGTACTATCTCCAGTTAATTCAAGTACCGCATAATAGTTACGTACTGGGGGTTGTCTTTACCGCTGCGCTTCGCATTGGCTTAATGGGAGAGGCCCAACATGCACGGGGTACCTTTGGTCTTCGTCACCATGGTAACCAAAGAGTAAGCGCACATCACCGGAAAATCAAACAATGTGTCACTTGACTAACAGGTACGTCGTATACAATCAGAAAATGGTTTAGGCCTACCAAATGCAGTTCTTTTATACTTTCGTTGTGTGGCGTATCCCAGGATAAGAGACGAGTCGATTGTAAATACCAAGATGGAGAGGTTGAGGCTGATAGTTTAATCTGATAAGATGCCGTGTGGTCATTTAATCGGTGATAAGGAGGTGCGATTGGATGGTGGCTGCAGTTTATTGGCTTCCCATTGGTTAATTGCCGTTGTAAAATTAAGAAGGTATATTCTCAGCATTAATTTTAGTGTTCATAGGCTTTAGAGAAAGAATGCAGCGCAAGTTAAACCAAACTTTATTCAAAGAGTGGTAAAATCATATGTTATTGTAAATGAATAAGATCACTGCTTGGACTTTTTTTTTACACACCTGCACCAGTTACTGTACCACGCTAACTGTTAACCAATGTACAAGATAAACTACATCATCAAGTAATTATTGAAGCAAGATATAACCAAAGGTAGTACACTAATTCAAATTTTAGTTTCTCTGGAATTTTTAAATGAGTAAAATCAATGCTCTTTAGTAATCATACAAACTAAGGTAGACAGTCAAAAAAAGTTTGCATGTTACACAATAAAGGCATAGTGTGCCAGGCCATCAGGAATGCAAACCTTTTCCTCATTAAGTGCTGGGGCTAGCCTAGCGAAACTAGGTAAAATTCTAATAATTTCTATTGTCATTGCGGTTTTTTTTTCAACAAAACAACATAAGCAGCCATACACACCTTGGCATTTGCAATATCCTTTTCATCATGATATTGTTTAATATATTTTCCATGGCATAATTCGTACGTCCAATATTGTTCTAACTGAAAAATTAAACAAAATTAATTGGCGAAAATTGGCGAAAATATCTCACAGTGCCCTGTTAATTAACTGTTCTTTGTTCATGCAACTGTTTACTGAGGCTGCACCAAACAAATGTTTCGTAACTGATAACTCCAAATTAGCATTCTGATTAAATCCTGATTCGGCCACATAGCCGATCCCAGATGTCCAAGAATTTCATGTAACATTCCAGATGCTGCTCTCGGAAGTGCAAAATTACACGATCAAGTTATATTGTCTGAGAAAAACTGCAGAGCAGAAATGTGATACAAAATACAAACTTGCATAGCAATCACACAAAAATTATTAGCAATTTATTTTAACGAATAATTTAGTTAGTAAAAATGAATTTTAAAAAAGGTTAAAAAGTTTTTTTCCTAGTTCTTTATCCCGAATGACGTTCTAGTAGCCATTCTGGTTTAACTTTTATATTGCTACGCTCAGCCTCATTGGCCGCAAAACTATAGCTATTTTGGCTCTTACGTCAGAAATGAAAGGAACATTAAGTAAATACTGAGGGTGACAGCAGAACAAATGATTTCACAGAATGTCTAACAACGAGTGGTCTGTCTAAATGGAAGGGGGTAGCATTTCAGTGTCGGCCAACGTACGCATGATTATGCCGATAAGATGCGTTGTTTAAAGCTGTCGAGTCCCTGAACAACGACGCTAATTTTGCATCACTACGGAATAAACTTGAAGAACAAGTTGCGATGTTGATGTCACTTATTTTGAACCTCAAACTGTGAAAGCCTAAGCCGATAGTCATGCAGGATGCGTCTTTTTTTTAACAACTTGAAAAAGGCTTTCCAATAGCACTATTCCTTACAAGTTCACAACAAAACTTAAAGCTTACTAAAACAAAACAAAGCAATGTGGTGGTAAATGCCAGGATTATCAGTGGATAAATTCATATTTAGGAATTTGAATTTCCACTCCTTCAACAGATCTTCATGCATGAATTTGAAAATTCGACCTCTGCCATCATCAAAACCAATTCCATACTACCGGTCTTCAGCACGGAAAATAGCAAGACGAGCATTCACCCTGTAACTTCTTCAGTCTCGCTTAATTTAGAGTCTACAAAATAACACACAAGTGAAGCAACAATCTTTTAAATTTGGAAAATATTAAAGCTTTGATGATACACACAACCCCCGACCCTGTTCAGGGCATGGCAATCCTACAAGATGCCGAGGACAGTCTGCTGTCCTAATTCATTTCCCTCTAGAACTGTTGTTGCCCCTCACCATTTTCGTACCCAACTGCAACTCGTGTGTTGGCTTTTTATTCAATACATTTTACCTTGTGTAAGTAACATACATAAATAAGTAAATATTGGTTCTCAAAACTGTTGAGATGAGAGATAAATTCAAAAAGTTTGGCATTAGTGATCGTTTGGCAAGATCACTACATATATCAGTGTTGTTTTTCCAGCTCTATTAGGTATCGGTAAACAGGAAAAAAAATCCTATTGGTACAGTCACACTAATAATTTATAGCTTTAGCATCTAAATGTACTTACCCTATACGAACATGATAATTGACTAAATAATGGTTGTAGCAATTCTAAGGCACTTGGTCCAGCATAATTTTCGTCTTCATCCTACAAATTTATTCATAAAATTAAAAACAAATTACCTATGAACTGCTATACATGTTTCGGGGGAGGCTAGTTTTAATAAATATCCACTCACAGGGCTAAGCCGCGCACGGTTTAAATTCGAACATTTCCCCACTGACGCATTATGCACAAACTCCCACCTACGAGCGCAGCGCAGCATCCCCCGTCGAGTAGCTGGTCTCTTCAATGGAAGATGGCAGCAGGCTATCAATCCGTCCAGCATATCGCGGAGCAGTCCAACAACGAAAACAGCGTTCGCTTCAATATGTACGTTCGGTGGGTAACCGTCGCTGCTTTGACGGAGTAACGAATTAATAAAACGTATTCACATGATAAATGACAGAACTACATTAGACTTTATACAATTACAAGTACAAATACTCAGGAGTAATGCGTAATCCGTCGAGCCCTATTAATCTGGCGTTTATTTGCATTTTCGCTAAGTATCACAGATCAGCATAAGTCTGGCAGCATCATACAATCCTTCGGATACTTTGGCTCAATTTCTACACGTATCTATACGGCGTAAGGGTTGAATTGCCTCGAGGCAGATATATTTATTTATGGCGGGGAGGGAGGGGGGGGGCTGAGAGAACCTTCAAATCAAAAAGTGTGTTCTTAAGGTAGATGTCTTAAAATGCTTTAGCTGTCAGACCCGACTAAGAGAGTTTACAGCAACTTTCCCGACACCCTCACCCCCACCCCTCCACAAAGTGTAATTAATTTTTAAAACTGCAAAAATAAAATTAAAAAAAAGTTGGACGGGAGGTACACGCCCCTGAACAATGGTGCTGGGAAGGGGGTGACGGGAACATGCCCCCCCCCCCCCTCACGAAACCCCAAACCATGTGAAAAAGTACGCTTTATAAGCTGGATATGGCATTAACCTACCGTAAAATGTGGCAGCTCTCCCCAGACTCCCTAGCTGGATTTGTTCAGTCCCCTGCAAAATTTCTTTCACTGTCGTCGTCCTTCACCCTTCCCCACACATTTATTAATATTCTGCCTGAAAGTTGGGAGGGACCAGTTCCCTCAACCTTTGTATACATTATTTGCGTAAAACTTAAAACAAAACCTTATTTCACAACAAAATATAAATCTGTAACCTGCCCTGTTTCCCCCCCCCCCCCCCAAAAAAAAAACGTAACCTTATAAAAGGACGAAAAGAGAACTCCCTCAACTCCCCACCATACATCTAAATTCAAATGCTGCAAACTTTTAGGGCAAAACGTCACCAAGTAACCCTCTATTACCACGTCCAGAATGAGTCCGCCTCTGCACGTAGATGCAAATGAAGGCAAATTAACCGTTTCGAAACATTACTTTCCTGTAGTCTAATGTTTTTAGGTTTACTTCCCGATCAAATTATTATTATTGAAAGACCTTATAAATAACTGAAGCAAAGATTAGGTAAAATATTCTTGCTGTATTAATAACAATCAATCATCGCTGGCAGTGCGCGGCCCCGACATGACGTCAGCCTTCGCGCGTCGGATATGACCAACAACGCGTCCGTTAAGAGAAAGCAGAAGCCGTGCCGCAGTATGCAAGTATGATGTTTTGCCATTGCGCATGTTTGACGAGCAACGAGACCCCCGGAACGAATCGTCCACTTTACCACGAGATGCGACGTCTTGCTATAACATGCTTACATGCATACTGGACAAAAATACTTTTAAAAGCGATGTTTGTGGCAAAACTTTCGTACACAATAATGGCAGTGTACATAGAGGAGAAAAGTCGTCTAAATGTGATGTCTGGTAAGAGTTTCTAAACGAGAAACAACATGTTCGCTTGCATATTAAGAAAAAAAGTTTAAATGAGATTTGTCAGAGCTCCCTGAATTGCAAATAATCAGTTCCCGAGCGAAGCCGGGTACGTACTTAATGCTAGTGTGTTGGATAAAGGAAATCGGTAGGGTTCGAATACAACCAACGCCCAAGAAAAGAAAATAAGTCCATGAACGCTACAACGGGTGTCTACCGGTATTTATTTAGCGATGTTACTATGTATGAATATAGTATGGGTCTGTAATAATACATAACATCCAAAATTGGCAAATTGGTTTATGGATATAAATAGCAGTAACACTAAACACTAAAGTTCACCTTAACTTTCTACACACTGCAAAGTACGATATTACTGAATGTGGTCATCATGGCTGAGAGGTGAGACCTCAGCCTGGTTTCTGGAGGTTTGCGGATCTGGTCGAACCTCTGGAAAGGGGACCTTGGCAAAGTCCCCACCAGGACTGCCGGTCAGGGTAGCGTAAGAGGCTGCCATTCTCCTTCTGGATAATCTTTCGGCCCCTTTGATGATCGGAGGTTTCCCGGATCGAATCCCAAGGTTGGCTTCTCCCTTTACCGGATATTTCTCTCAAAACAGTCTGGTAACGTTCAAAATTGAGCCGGTTCAGCCACACAAGCATTAAATTGCTTTGGCTGATTTCAGGCTCAATACAAATTAAAAAAAAAAAACCCACAATGTTATTATATGGCATTTTCTTTTTGGTAGGGGGTACAGGAAACAGTTTAACACCTCCTGGGTGCTCTACTGAAATCATTTTCAGCATGAAAGCTCCTTGCCTATGCAAAGCTCCACAAGTGAAGAGAAAAACACTTTGCAAATTTTTTACACAAAATAAAATGCTAACTAGGCCTATTAGGGAAATCAGAACTCCAACAAGTATGCAAATAAACAGGCAAAGTATGAAAAAATTAAAACTGACGTGTATACTGTATACAGTTTCTAACTGAAAAGTCAGACCAAGCTTTCAGGATTTAGTCCATGATCAAAAACAAGACTAAAAAGTCCTATAAACCTTGGTCCAGAAATGCACCCCTCTTAGTAACAATCCTAGTGATAGGGATAGTAACAATCCTAGTTCTAGGGATAATGTTGCGTTTTGGGCTGCGGTCTGCCGTACGGGACGTGCTACTAGGCCAACGGTCGACACGGTTGATGGGACGCAAGGCCCTAGTCTTATCTGCAACATGTGGAAGCTTAGGTTCAACGATATTTTCACCGAGACCGCTCAGGAGAAATTTGTCGACGTTGGTTAAGAAACTAATGCCAGCAACGAGTGGGAACCCCATGTTACTCCCGAGATTGTTCACCTGCTGCTTGCCATGAAGAAGGAGAAGTCTGCTGGCCCAGACGGGTTGAATGCTGGACATCTCCGCTTCGCTGATAACTTGGCTCATAGCTTTATTGCCCTGATCCTTTCTGCCTCCTTCGCCCACGCTCACTGTCCCGAGCCTGCCACTAGGACCATTTTAACTCCCATACTGAAGAAGACGACTGCGTACCCCACTACGAGCGATAGTTAACGTGGTAACGCACTTATCAGTCCGATCGCTAAACTTCTGGACCTGGTTATCTTGAGTCGCATTAAAACCCAGACTTCTACTTGTGATGCCCAATTCGGATTTAAAAGGAAGCACTCCACCTCGATGGCTGTGTATGCAGTGAAAGAAACCATTTGAAGATACCGTAGAGCTGGGTCTCAGGTGTATGCCTGCTTCGTAGATGTGACTAAGGCCTTCGATAAGGTGGCACATAGCTCTGTGTTTCAAGCTCTTCGACAGAGCGGTCTTCCATCTTATATTACCGACTTTAACGCTAATTGCTATAAAAGGCAAGCCATTCAGGTGAGCTGGGAAGGACACTTTTCTGACTCCTTTACGACTACGTGTGGAGTGTGACAAGGAAGTCCCCTATCTCCTTTCCTCTTCTTTCTGGTCCTCGATGGAGCTATTGCCAACATTTCTAAATTGACCACTGGTTGCAGGGTAAATGGTGTTGCTGTGACCATTGTTACCTACGCTGACGATATCTTCCTGCTGGCCCCAAGCCGACGGGCACTTCAGTTTCTGCTGGATAGGCTGGTGTACTTGACTCATGACAAGGGACTGTCCTATAATGCCAACAAATCAGTTGGAATGGTGTTTGGCGGGGGCGCCAACACCGTGCTTCACACTTTCAGTTTTGCTTCTGAAGGATGCAAACTACAGCTTCTGAAACCCGTGCAACTGGCCTGTATGGCATGGCTACTTGTCTCAACTTCCGAAAAGCAACTGTGAAGGAGCTTGCCATTGTCTACCATAGGGCTGGTACTTTCCGGTTTTTTAGTTATCCGTTTAACCGGTTTTTTTTTCGGTCGGTTACACGAAAACCGTTTTTACGTTTTCAGCCAAAAAAAAAAAAAAAAACGGCAAACAAAATTTCACACCTGCGTAATATATATAATTTAAAAAACAAGCTGAAAAAAAATGTGATTTAGGCCTTGGTAAGACAAGCACAATTATTGACTACATGTTGCATTTTGGGTGTAAACTAGAAGAAAGTTGAAGTTGATAATTTAAGTATTTACTTTAACAAGAATTTTGACTTTATGTAGCTTTAAAATTTCTACAAGATGGCTTAGGCCTATTAACGACAACGTAAGCCAAAAACAAAACAAAATTTAACACAACGTTTTGTTATTAATGTTCCATTCATTTCAAAGTATGAGCCAGAAAAATTAGCATGTTTGAGTTTTCGGGTAGCAACGCATTTCGTTTACGTGTTATGACGCCGCTTCCCCTTGCTCGCGCTAGGTATAGACGAGTCCACTTCTCCACGACGCGGGGAGGGCAGATGCTGGCCAGCTTGTGATTAACTGCTTTGTGTACGCGCTGACGATCAGCAGTTTATTTCAAAGAAAGTAAGCAGCTTCGATGGGACAACAAGCCCACGCGGATTATTTGTAAATAAGCTGCCCCCTACCCACTCCGGTTTTCTACTTTCACTGATTTTGAGTAATTTGGATTAGTGGGCCTAAATGATGCCACTTGGCTATTTTTGGCTCGTTCACCGCGGGTTTTGAATGGTGCCCGCATCAAACGTTTTTCGGATATGGGTTTTATAATCCGTGTAACCGAACGTGGAACGGTTTCCGGTTAACCGTGTAACCGATCCCAGCCCTAGTCTACCATGGAGCTATCAAGAGAGTTCACCACTTACCGCGGCAAAGTCACAATCATCAAGCTTGCCGGGATGGCAAGATGTTCACGCTCGACCTCGCGGATTTTTTGAAGCGGGCTAATCTTTGGGGAGCTATTCTTGCATATGGCAACAGGCTGGTGAAGGCGTGTAGGGGTGGTACTGAAGGTTGGGGCAGCAGACTTGGAGGCACGGTTGGTAAAGGTCTGCTTGCACTTGGTGGTTGGTGTGAGTTGAGGTCACCAACGGACCTGAGGTCTCTGCGGCAGCGTGCCCACGATCGTGTCCAGGGGATGGCTGTCCTACAAGATTCTGAGGGCAATCTGCTGCCCTAATTTCCTTGCCCTAGGGCTATGGTTGTCCCTCACCTGTTCCTCCTCACTTCTTATATTTAGTTTCTGTTGTCAGTTATGTTTTTTTTTTTATTCTAAGTTTGTACCTTGTGCACGGCAAATACATAAATACATAAAATAAATAAATAAATAAATAAATAAATAATAAATAAATAATCCCCCAAAGTTAGGGGTAAAATGTTGAAATCTACATATAATTATTTAATACATATAATTACACAAGAGATAAGGGAGCAGACAATCCGCAGCAGTCACTGACAAGCCACGGCCAGGCGCATCTGGTTTAGAGGGATTGTACTGCAGGAAAGCTTTTCAGGACAGCATTCTTGTCGAAGGGGCAGCTTTGAGATCGCCTTGAGCAGATCATTAGAAAATGAGGATCGTTAGCCGTGGGAGGGTGTGATTTGAGTCATATGATAGGCTGTTATTTCCACGAATATGAACATGGAAGAATATAATGGAAGTGATCATTAGAAAGAGGGGATCATTAGCAGCGGGGAGTTTTGAGTGCACTGATTGAATAAGCGAAGTGAACGAAAACCAGAGTTTGCTAGCCAGTGTGCGCAACATTTGCAGAAACTTAATTAGGTCGAACATGGACATACAAATGAGCTACAATACCTAACCACTGTTGCAAACCGTGCATAGCACCAGATTCACCTAGTTTCCCCATTAATTTTCCACCTGATCATTCCAAACCACTACAATTGGCACATCCTTCTTGCAATTTCATTACTTCACTATGTAAATGTTATTTTGATTTCCCACAACTTTGTGGACGGAGCCGTATTGAGGTGAGGACTCTTTAGTAGCTTTACTGAAACAAACGTTGCTTCACCATGCAGAGCACCAGAAATTCCAACTTGGTTTTCGTCTTCATTTTAGAAGAGAGAAATTTGTGGGTTTGTGCCTTTTGTGACTACAAAGGTGCTCATTGTGTCCAACGTGCGGTCCAACACAGGCCTGGGCACATCTTGCCATCGACTGGCGAACGCGTTCAAAGACACCGAATTGTATTAAGGATCATATGGCAACACTCGACAAACTGCTGCTGTACGGACCTTTTAATTACCGGTAGTAATTGGTGACATAATGTTTGTTTCAGTAAAAACCAAAGAAAGACCACCCCCCCCCCATACTGCCTGATCCGAAACATTTCGAGACCTCATAAAGACATTAACTTAAAGCACTTGAAAATCTTAAGTGATAGTCTACTTTGGTTTTTTTAAACTATTACTTACAATCATATTGTTATGATTTACGCAAACCAAAATTGCAGCACAAATTCCCAGTCGAATTTTCGGTGATATAACCAGTAAAGTTACTTGTGAGTCTGTCACCTTCTTCAGGCCACTAAATTACTACTTCAGATTACAAAAAACTTTCACATGTCGTCCATTTTGCAGACAGTCGTAATATACACTATTTGAAAATCCCGTGCTTCTCAGTTGTCACGGGATGCGTCACTTGTCATCCTAGTGGGCCTTAGTAGCCAGTTATTCCATTTTGCATTGAGGCGAGTCGACAGATCTGGAGTGACTAGTTTAGCCACTTGAGGATATGATGACTCCTGAGTGTTCATGAGAGGCACACCTCCATTTTGAAAATGTTGAGATTGCGATGGTTACAACAGCTCGGAGGTGTGCTTCATTGCTAGTATTTGCCTTCAATAAAATGCTTGTATTTAGCCAATCTGTCTGGTGTTTGGTATATAATTCGTGCATTGCAATGCCGTTTCTACGGTCATTGCTTGTTGTATCTGAGTAGTGTTCGTTGAGACGTGTGCAAACTCGCCTTTTTGTATATAATGACTGTCGGCAAAATGGACGACATGTGAAAGTTTTTTGTAATCTGAAGTAGTAATTTAGTGGCCTGAGGAAGGTGACAGACTCATAAGTAACTTTACTGGCGATATCACAGAAAATTCGCCTGTAGTGCAACTTCTGACTGGGAATTTGTGCTGCAATTTTGGTTTGCGTTAAATCTTCAGATTACAATTTTTCTTTAGTAGACAGTGGCCAGTGGACTGATTATGTTTAGTCGCCACAATAAAATATTTGGTCGCCAATGAGTACATAATTTTGCCGCTTAGCATAGTTTATGTAATTTATAAGTTTGCCGGGATGTAGCCCCCTCCCCGGAAAAAAAGGAACCATCACGGTAATAGACTTAAACAAGCAAAAGAATAGGCCAAGATTCATTTTTACGACCATGCAAGTGGCTTTTATTTTTTATCAAAGTTTTAATAACTCTTTATTAAACAAAACTTTGCTGTCAAAATACTAACCTTTTTAAAATTTACCTTTGTATTCTAAAGTTTAGTTTGTATAATTTTATGCTGAATTAAATGAACAGGTGTCTCTTACATATTTCGTTAAATAAGTTATTTACTAGTCGTGTCTGGTTTTTTAATTGGCTAGGTCTTTCTGTTAGTTATGTCCGAATTTAAATTTCATTTAATGCTTAAATACAGCCCAGTCAAACTATTAATTAAATCGAAACTGCAAAAAGTAAATTAAAAAAAAGATATTTACATTTTTAAGTTTGGTTATCCGTTAGTCATGTCTGGTTTTTCAGTTGGTTAGCTATTTCTAGAAGTTATGTCTTTCTGTATTTAAATTGTATTTATTATTTTAATAATACCAAACAAAATATTTAATTAAATCTCAAGTGTAAAAAAATTAATTGTTAAAAAAATAATCTACTTTTTTGTTGTTTAGTTATTCCTACTTCCGGTAAGCTCGGACTGACGATCTAAGCTCTGTTTACGTCGTCTGACAGTGTCTTTATCTAAAAAACGAAATTAAAGCAGCATATTTTAGTAGTTTCTCTAAAGAAATGAATCTTGGGTACTTTAATCTTAACACCTACCAAACGAAGTGAATGTTTAAATCTTTTAGAAATAAAAATTCAAAGGTAAAATTGTTTGTCCGTGCATTAAGCCTAACTGACAATGGTGTGGGATTCCCGGAAAATGTGCCTAGTCGGCGTGGTTAGCATTTTTTTTTGGGGGGGGGAAGGGGGGGTTATAGCCTGGGTGAAGGTAGGTTACATCGGATTAATGCTTTTTGTTTCTTATGCCAGGAATCATAACTTTGCCAGTCGTTTCTGCATTCATGTTGTGATCAAGGCTCAGATCAGCAATATCAGTTCGGTACACCTTATTTTCAGTTAATAAAAAGTGACAGTAGTCGCCAACTTTGTCGAGTGCAATGGTGTCTTATTGTTGCCAGCTATGACGATTTACCGGCCAACTGGCTTGTGGCGACCGTTAGTCTGAAGCTGTAGTTTGCGTAAATCATAACAATATGATTGTAAGTAATAACTTAAAGCACTGTAATTGCAAATTATGGTAAAAATTATTTAGATTAGGCAACCATATAATTTGCTACTAACACGCAAAATGAACAAAGTGACAGCTGGTATATCCAAATAAACATGTATGGTATTCGAAAGGGGTTTCTGAGGCTTAGTCCCTTGCCTTCAATTGACTGGGGGATTTGTCAGCATCAGACTGACTGTTCTCCCAACGCCAGATCCTGGAGACTGATTTGCTGGAGCCTGCTTTAGCATATCTAGGTCGAATCATGTGCTATTTCTCTGTGTAGTGCACAGGCCGTCGTTTGCCCTACAAAATTTCAGAAACAGTAACTCTATAGGCCAGCTTTTAACAAACAGGAACTTGCAAAGTGACCAGACCAAAACACTTTATTTCATCAATAAATTGGCCACGAAGCCTTCACACTTCCTTTTTTTCCTGTTATTCCCAGTCAAAAAAGGGTGCTAGCGTTCTGTAGCCAACACTACACGTCAACATGCGAAAAGCCCTTTAACTGTGCACGTAGCATGAAGGACTAATAAGGATTTTAACTGCGTTCTGCAACTTGAAGGCTACACTGATTTCCAGCTGTCTTCCTGATTTAAAATTGTCAAGTGCCACATGATGATCATCGAGATAACTTTTATTTTTAATCTATGGTGTTGTCTGGCAAACTATTTGAGTGCCCACATGGCAGCTTAACACGTGAAAGTTATCTTTCTTCCTTCTAATACCAAAATAAACACAACTCCAGCTTCACCGGCATACTTGGCAGCCTATTTGGGCCGAGATCTGGGTTCTCTAGCAATTTAAATGGGGGTAGCATAGTCTTTGTTGTAAAAGAATAGACGATAGATACGAGGGATATGTATGAAAGTCACCCCACTTTCAAATACTTACGTTAACGTTGTCTGTATTTGTGGGTAATGTACAATGGTATTTCTCATTATCTGTGGTAGTTATAATCACACTATTTTCTGACTCTAAAGGCTGAAAATGAAAACGCAAAAATGTAAATCAGTTCGCGCCAAGTCATAACACTTCTTATACAACATTCACGGTAAATTATAATAGGAGAAAAAAAGGTGCATAAACAACACTAACATTACTGTTTTCAGCCGAATGTGAAAACTCTGGGCCAGGCCAAGTCACTCTGAAGAGAATGCTGTCATCAAAACCGTTACCATTATTACCCCCCGACACAAAAATATAAAATCCACACAGGAAAAATGTTCGCCTAATCAAAACGCCTAGATTATTCATTTTGCCACACTTATCCGGAGTGTTCACGCATGACACGAATCCGTACTACAACAAACGTCAATTCTGACCGATGCCGATATGACACGTCTCGTTCTCTCAATGATGTTGTGAACATGAATACCGCTCGATTGGGCTGGAGTATTTAAACTTTAAAGCGTCATGAACTTGTGAAGTAACGGCAAGTGAATCGACAATACCGCCTCAGTAATAAACACAAAGCCTTACTAACTGGTTAGCTCGGAATTCACTACATGTTGCGAGCAAACCGTGATTTTAAAAATTGCAATAAGGCTTTGCCAGACTGGTTCCTCAGTACGTCGCCATGATGTTAAGTCATCGCCGCAGCAAATATACGTGTTCGGGAACTAGAGATACAAGAGATTAAATTATCAATGAAGTGAGACGTATCATCAAAGAATCTTTTAAAATACTTATATTTAAATATTTAAATAACTTTGATTTTAGTTAGGTTATTCAATAAATATTCTCTTTGATGAAGTAAGACGAAGTGAACCAGGTCTCGTTTGGCTTGCGACTTAACGTCGTGTTACGTCACTATGACCATTTTATCTCTCCGGAATATGTTACGTCTCCAGTTCCCAAATACGAGGACCTGTCGAATATTTTAGAAAGTATTGAAAACGAATAATTAAAACCGAAAAAAAAATTGACAAATAAAAATGTCTAATAAAATTATGAATTAGTTATGTAAATTATTAAATACTTTAAACATATAAAAAAAAAACATTTTGTTTCAATTTATGTTTTTTTGTAATTTCTGCTGCACTTGTGCAAATATGGCGAAGTAACTCGTGGCAGTGTTGGTAGAAAAATCGTAGTCCAAAGCCAATTAGCAATCTGCTGTCTGTATAAAATAGCACATTTATGCATTAAGGATTAACCCATAGGATTTTTAATTTAATAATCAATGGATCCGTACTCTAACCCCGGAGTAAGGCAGCGTAAGTGTACGTTGAATCTATCCTTAACCTAGACTAGGACTGGCCATAACACTGCACGCTTGGCTTGTGTTTTTGCTGCTTGATTGATGGATGTTGCCTGCTGCTACTGTAGTATTGCCGTATTGTATTTAGGTAGATATGTGTTGTGTCGTTGTATGGTGTTTGGTGTGGTATTTGATCGAAGCAAACTGTAATTCATCTGATTAATGATACCTTGAATCTCTGCGTTGAGGTTGGAGTACTGAGTCATAAAAAGTCATGGAGTACTGAGTCACAGTTCAAAACAACGTAACTAAAGCGAGTAGCTAAATCGTTTGAAACTAGTTGTATTGAAAAATAGACGAATTTGTTAACAACTTATAAGCCCACTATGGCTAACTAAGGACGTATTGAGGTTGGTTTGAAAACTCTACACTATGCTGTTACCACACACTGCTGTATGT